>OZ038509.1:66640710-66675710 GCA_964036315.1 Acanthosepion esculentum | reverse complement strand
TGTCTTTTGCAGATTCTCAGCATGAGTGTAATTTTTGTTCCCATTTTTCTGAAGATTACTTTGCACAGGCAACCTGTCTGTTGAATGATCATCATCCTTCTGTAGAACCACATTTCTGTTGATTCCAATTCTAAGCATCCTTCTGTGGAACCACATTTCTGTTGCTTCCAATTCTCAGCATCCTTCTGTAGAACCACATTTCTGCTGATTCCAATTTTCAGCATCCTTCTGTATAACCACATTTCTGTGCTTCCAATTCTCAGCATCCTTCTGTAGAACCACATTGCTGTTGCTTCCAATTCTCAGCATCCTTCTGTAGAACAACATTTCTGATGCCACCAATTTCATCTGACAAAAGATCCAGCATCCATTGCCATAGAAGTGAATTCATTTCACATAACAGTTCAGCATTATTTTCTTTATTTCTAACGAAATTTTAATATTTTTAAGACTAAATGAAATCATCTTTGGATTTTTGTCTCACGTTTTCCGTCCTCGATTTAATCACCTTACATAAATTTAAGATTCCGCTTTTGTTTGACTAAGATTGCTTTTAATATTAACCCTATCTCTGCCACGCCTACTCGGGAATGTCAGTTTTATTTTCTTATTAACTTCTCCCCGGTATTGTATTCAATGTAGACCTTGTAATAGACTGGCTGGGAGCCAACGCTAAAATACTCACTAAATAGCAGATGTTTTAGCCTTGGCTGTCTGACGGTAGGGGAGAAGGAATGTGTTCATACATTTCCCAGTGACTCTTAGACATAAGTGCATGTAACAGATTGGTCAGGAACTGAACGCGGTACGTCAAGTGCTCTTTCCAAATCGTAGGAAACATGCATATGATCATATCATATCTATCTATCTATCTATCTATCTATCTATCTATCTATCTATCTATCTCAGCCTGTTCATTATCTATATATCTATCAATCTATCCATCTATCTCAGCCTGTTCATTATCTATCAATCTATCTATCCATCTATCTCAGCCTGTTTATTATCTATCTATCTATCTATCTATATATCTATCTATCTATCTCAGCCTGTTCATTATCTATCTATCTATCTATCTATCTATCTATCTCAGTCTGTTCATATCTATCTATCTATCTATCTATCTATCTATCTATCTATCTCAGTCTGTTCATATCTATCTATCTATCTATCTCAGTCTGTTCATATCTATCTATCTATCTATCTATCTATCTATCTAACTATCTATCTTCCTCAGTCTGTCCATATCTATCTATCTATCTATCTCAGTCTGTCCCCATCTATCTATCTATCTATCTATCTATCTATCTATCTATCTATCTCAGTCTGTCCCCATCTATCTATCTATCTATCTATCTATCTATCTATCTATCTATCTATCTATCTATCTATCTATCACAGTTTGTTCATATCTATCTATCTATCTATCTATCTATCTATCTCAGTCTGATCATATCTATCTATCTATCTATCTATCTATCTATCTATCTATCTATCTATCTATCTATCTATCTATCTATCTATCTCAGTCTGTCCACATCTATCTATCTATCGATCACAGTTTGTTCATATCTATCTATCTCCCTGTAATCATACATATTTATCAATCTATCTCATTCAGTCCTAATCTCTCGTCATATATATATATATATATATATATATATATATATATATATATATATATTTATATATATATATATATAGAGAGAGAGAGAGAGAGAGAGAGAGCCTTCTTCATTCTTTCCATTTATCAATCTATCAGTCTATCTCAGTCTGATCATAATCTACCTATCAGTCATTTCATACATATTTAACTATGTATTTGTCTGTCTATGTCTTTTAATATCTATCTATCTGTCTCTCTCTCTCTTTCTCTCTCTCTCTCTCTCTCTCTCTCTATATATATATATATATATATATATATATATATATATATATATATATATATATATATATAATGTATGAGACTGTTTATATCTATCTAATGATCTGTCTTTCTCAGTCTGGTCATGTATATTTATCTAGATATCTATCAGCCTTTATAGCTATCTATCAGTCTGTTCATATATATCTATATATCTCTCAGTGTATTCATATTTATCTGTTTGTTCATATCTATCTATCTATCTATCTATCTATCTATCTATCTATCTATCTATCTTTCTATCTATCTATGTCTGTTTATCTATCTATCTATCTATCTATCTATCTATTTACTAAGCCTAACCTAGATGTGTCAAAAACACGTAATTATAGACCGCCCAGTGAGAATCGAACTCACAAATCAGTTTGGACTTAACACCCTGTATCTTTTTTTCTTTTGGGTTTGGTTAAAGGAGCTAGTCTACGCTACGAAACCTTTGGAAGAACTTCCATAACATAAGAGTTCCTGGTGAAATCAGTTGACGTAATTCCTCGGCAAATCGAGAAGATGAAATATGGCGGCTATATGGTATTTTCAATTAAACCTTTTATGCTCAACGCTTTCATCTCATACACATTCCTTGTAAAAATTAAACTTAATATATAAATTGTAAGTATTTTAAAATAGGGAGTTACTTTTCACTCACCGTGTATATATATATATATATATATATATATATATATATATATATATATATATATATATATATATATATATATATATATTTCAAACATGTAGTGTTGAATGTTAAAGACAACATAGTCTTACATATTTTCTTTTGAATTTTCTCATATTCTCTAATGAGACTTTTTATTTGAAAATAGTTCCGAAATATGTATTTTCCATACGATGACCTAGCGCTTTCGAACATCATTGTTCATCTTCAGGGTCAATATTTTAGTCAAAAATTTTTTTTTTTTTTTTTTTTTAAACAAACATTTGCCAATTATCTTGTAGCGTAATCATGTTGCTACTTTTTTACAAACTAAAAACGTTAAATTCCTTTTAAATTCAAAAGACGCGATGATGTTATATCACGTGCATGGCGTAGATTTTTATCATGTGACAGCGTGAAAAAGATTTCCAATACACAAGCCAAAAGATCGAAGAATACGCTACAAAATTTAAATATATTATAAACATTGCAATATATTACCAGATATATTATAATCTATACGATTAATAAGAGGTCTTTTTCTTTTAATATGTAATGCCTCTAAGATTTTAAGGCGTCTAATGTCTGTATGTTTATCTATAATTTTAGTATTTTCTACAAGTATTTTACGTATATCAGATTGCGTAAGGGAAACAGTATGTGACTTAATATGTTGTTTAATGGAGCTAGTATTATTTAAATGAAGAGTCAATCTTCTGGAGAGCCGGGTGGTTGTAAATCCAATATATGTATGTGGATTAGAAGAACATTATATATATATATATAATTATTTATTTAAACATTATAACATAAATATGTTATAAAATCACTACAAAAATAGCCATTTTGTTACAACACTTCTGGTGTCTTATCAAGTGATGATGTCTAATGTAGAATAACTGGTTTTAAAAGTTTCAAAATTAATTAACGATCCTTCACTAGGGGTAAACGCTGTTACATAAGCTAGAATGACCAATCAAAATACAAGTATATGGTAATTCAAAAAAATTGACAACGAAGCAAGCTTATCATAGATATTAAAAGATTTATAAAATTTGAAATTAAAATTAAAAGTAAAAAATTACTTATTTAGAAATCTAAATCAAATCTCTATTAAATTTAAAACTGTAGAATTACCGAGGAGACAAAAAATAAAAAAATAAAAAATACATATGCTATTTAATTTATTTTTTCATTGAAATTATGTTAAAAAGGATGTTCATAGCTCCAGACAAAAATGTATACATTTTAGAGTTTAACTTCAACATGGTGGCCACCTCTCACGTAAAACAATTCAAACACACTCAGGTTATAATACATAAGCGCCCAGACATATTTAGATATATATACACACACAAAAAACGGTGACGAGACACGAAACTTGATAAAAAAAAACGAACACATACATACACACACACGCACACAGACACGCAACCAAACGTGCATGCACTTTCCTAACACAAAGAAATCGATAAACACTGGCACATACATCCACATGCACATTGACCTAGACAATCAGACGCAATAGCCAAAACATATTCGGGGTTTAATATGTTATTAAACGAATTCTAACTTGAAATATAACTAATCTGGGCAAATATATATAGATAAAATTTAAACAAGTAAATATATATAAATATATATATATATTTTAACCATATAGTTTTACACACACTACATGAAAAAGTAAATAACTACCTCCATATATAATCGTACATTCACACATATACACATACAGATCTGCACATGTACCTACATATACATATATACGCATACAGATCCGCATATACACACATACGCACATACACATACATATAAGCACGTATAAATATATCGACCCATACAGCAACGTAAAAAAGTAAATAAAGCAAGTAAAAAAATATATATACACAAAGATGCACATATATACAAATACATACATACATACACATACACATACATATTTACATATACATACATACGCACGTATATATATATGTATATAAACTAAACAGTTGCACCCCTGATTATGATCTCAGAAAGAGATGGAAAGTACTTGGAAAATAAAATTGATTCTCATAGTTACAGAGCATTTTGGCATCATTTGATTGTAATACATGAAAATATATCCCGGAATATGACCGGATTATGCTAAAAATAAGCAGACATAATGTTTGTAATATAAGCAGTGCTGTTTCCAGGGCATGATGTTCTAAAAGAAACATTCTCTGGGCTGGATTTGAATTTAGATTTTATTCCTACTTCTACCAGGCTACCACTTATAGATCCCAGTTTGTTCTGCGATATAGCCATAGCTAAGGGAGGGAGAATAGATGGATAGATACCCTTTGGAAGGCTCGTAAAATGGAAGTAAATAAAATGAACACGATTGGAATTCAAGCACGTCTGCCCGATTCTGCACCCGATCCATTAATCGAGCCTTTCTGTATAACTAGATTATTTTACATTCTTAAAGCAAGAAACATTTTTGTTAATCAAAAAGTCGAATAAATATTTACACTATTTACATTGTCCGGATTGTTGTCCTCATCTTTATTGCCATATTCACCTTCAACATCTGTCTCTATTTCTCAGATGAGGCATTGTAACTATTTACACTATTTACATTGTTTGGACTGTTGTCCTCATCTTTATTGCCATATTCACCTTCAACATCTGTCTCTATTTCTGAAGATGTGGTATTGTAACAATTTACACTATTTACATTGTTCGGACTGTTGTCCTCATCTTTATTGTCATATTCACCTTCAACATCTGTCTCTATTTCTCAGATGAGGTATTGTAACTATTTACACTATTTACATTGTTTGGACTGTTGTCCTCATCTTCATTGCCATATTCACCTTCAACATCTGTCTCTATTTCTCAGATGAGGTATTGTAACTATTTACACTATTTACATTGTCCCGACTGTTGTCCTCATCTTTATTGCCACATTCACCTTCAACATCTGTCTCTATTTCTCAGATGAGGCATTGTAACTGTTTACACTATTTACATTGTTTGGACTGTTGCCCTCATCTTTATTGCCATATTCACCTTCAAAATCTCTCTCTATATCTTAGATATTATATTGTAAACTTTTGCACTTTTTACTTGGTTCGGACTGTTTGACGACGTTTCGGCCGTTGTCCGGCCATGGACGAAAAATGCTTCAATTCGAAATTCCCTTGTATATCCCCTGAAGAAAATCAGAGCGTACAACAGCCGGAATAATATCGGGGATAAGTCCAAACAATGTAAATTGTCTTGATTCTTCTTTTTATTTTTTCAAAGTTCTTCACTTTTTTCTTTCATTATTCTTTTGTTCTTCTCTCAGAGTACACCCCTCTGTTGATTTTTTTTCAAGTCCCTTCCTTTCTTCTTACCCTCCGAGCTTTCTTTTTCTTTTTCTTTTTTTTTTTGTCCAAAAGTTTTTACATTTCCATTCTTGGAAATTTCTTCATTCTTTTGCTTTTCTTTTTTTTTTTTGTTCTCGACTTTTATTTAATTTTATCTTAACCAATTTTGCTTACTCAGTTTTACCTTCTCGTATATACTTCGTTTTTATTTTGCATGTATTTTTGTCATCTTATGTCTTATTTCTTGTTTTTCTTGCTTCTTTTTATTTGTTTTCTTCCTTTTCTCTTTCATTCTTTCTATTTTCATTTTTTTTAGTCTTCTTTCGTTTACAAAATATACTTTCAAATAACCCCCATTCACTCGGTCGGTCGAAATATTCACTCTTGTTCATTTCATAGGTTCTTCTTCAAACAAATATATAAATAATACAACGAATCTGCAAATAAATAACCAGAAATCGATTATCTCCCTTTCAACATTTCCCGCCTCTTTTTGCTCTCAATCGACACACAAGGTTGATGTGAGGTTTAGCAGTTGAAAAATATTTCTTCTCTAGAATCAAAAGCCATTTAGATGAACATAGTCTATTTAAGTGAAAACCTAATGTTTCATCACATACAAAAACATACACACACACACACACACACACACACACACACACACACACATATATATATATATATATATATATATATATATATATACACACACACATATATATATATGGGGGTGTTTCTGTGTGTGTCTGTGTGTATGCCTGTGTATAAACATATATTTCTTTCTTTTCTTAGAAATATTATTTGTAATTTGGAAAAGTCTATTAAAAAAAGTAAAATTAATCTAAATTTAATATCTGTCTATATTTCTGAGATGAGGTATTATGTACATTACTTACATTATTCGGACTATTGTACTCATCTTTGTCGCCATATTTATTACAATGTTTCGTCCGTTTTACGCTCCGGCCTTCTTCAGGTGGTTGTGTAGCGGACCGTGGGTTGAAGATGTGAAGATATATTAGAAGCTTAAAATTTCCTGCTGGCCGGTCCAGCTACGTGGGAATGTTGGACTTTAATTAAGTCCAAAGAAGACAAAGAAAACAAAAAAGACCGACATATATGGGTAAACAAATATATATTAATAACAAGTTAAACAAAGACATGAACAGTTACATAGTGTTTTTATGGAGAAATTATGTGTGTGTGTTGTGAGTGTTCGTACGTACGTGTATTGTTCTTAGTGCCTTCCCAGAATTTGGGAAACGCTGTATTTGTGAGAGGTCTCATATTGGTGTAATTGGAAAAAGAAAGATTTTACCTCGCCTCCGCGTAAGGTGGCGGCCCAAGGTCTAAGTCGAAAGAGAGAGAGAGAAAGAGAGAGAGAGAGAGAGAGAGAGGGTCAGCCGGTATTTATAGCCAGGGGAGAGAGACCCCTGTTGAAGGATTAAAGAACTAAAGAGGAGCTAACTCCGACATACCTCCTCTGAGAATAAAAGTTGTCGAAAGCAAACTATTATTATGTAAAAAGCTTTGAAAATTGCTCGTGTGTACTGGAAATAAAATGTGTCTAATTGTGGTTTAGATGTGTGATTCGACGAAATGTGCTTGTGTTGTCGTCAGGGTGCTGTGCATTTCTCTAGTGGGTCAGAATCGGGGCACGTCCTGGAAGAAACGTCGGTAGTGTTCAGATTTTGCTATCAAAAGTCTTTTTTTTCCAATGCTCCACGTTGAGTTGGGTTTGTCGTCCCGTCAACCTGTTTGCTGGCCTGATCGTAGTTTTGTTTGAAAGATGAGTTTGTTTGTTTGGGATGCGTGGATAAAATTGGCGTACAAGTTTTAATGGTAGCAGCGTTGTGGCGAAGTTGGTGGCTGCTGCTGCTAAGCTTGGCTGCTTCTTGTGGTGTGATGGGGGAGCGAGTCGCTCTACCCCGGAGCCAAGTTGAGCTGATGTAGAATTTCTACCGAGTGTCGAATGCATGTGAGAGAATTTGCTATCATTGACAATAGAATATCGTTCTCGCAAATTCTTAGATAATTCGAGTTGCATCATTGCAGGGTACGATAAAGGACGGTGAGTCGCCTTTGTTTGAGATGTGGTTCACACTTTATCTATTACAGTCCAGAAGAAGAGAGTTGAATTTAGTTAAAAATGGCGTTGCGTTCTCCGTTTGGTAAGCCGGGAGAAATTAAGGTCAAGCGTCGCCGAGAGAAAGAAAAAGTTCAAGCAAATATATACGAGTGCGGAGGAAGAGTTGTAAGGCTCGCTCATAGTAGTAATTGCAGTTTCCACGTGTTGTAGGAGAAATTCCTTTTGCCGTGTAGGAGAAAGTTGTTTTGTAGACATGTTGTAGTGGATTAAAAGTTCTTTCGTTAATAGAGTACGGCGTGCGTAGGATAGAAAAGAAATTTCCAATATTATATTTTGACTGGTTCTCATTTGGAACGTCTGTATAAGAACTTGCTTGTACATATATATCGTCTTGTGTGTGTTAGCAGGAGTTGAAAATTTAAACACGTCGGGAAGTCACCATTATGTAGCGGCCCGTGCGGGTGAAGATGTGAAGAGATATCAGAAGGTTAAAATTTCCTGCTGGCTGGTCCAGCTACGTGGGAATGTTGCACTTTATTTAAGTCCAAAGAAGACAAAGAAAACAAACAAAACTGATATATATATATATATATATATATATATATATATATATATATATATATATATATATATATATATATATAAACATATATATATATATATATATATATTAATAATAAGTTAAACAAAGACATGAACAGTTACATAGTGTTTGTATGGAGAAATTATGTGTGTGTGTTGTGAGTGTTCGTACGTACGTGTATTGTTCTTAGCGCCTTCCCAGAATTTGGGAAACGCTGTATCTGTGAGAGTTCACATATTGGTGTAAGTGGAAAAAGAAAGATTTTACCTCACCTCCGCGCGAGGTGGCGGCCCAAGGCCTAAGTCGAAAGAGAGAGAGAGAGAGAAGGGTCAGCCAGTATTTATAGCCAAGAGAGAGAAACCCCTGTTGAAGGATTAAAGAACTGAGGAGGAGCTCACTCCGACAGTTGGAATGTCGAACTGAACCCTTTATTTCGCCCACTGTTCTAGTTCCACGTGCCATGTTTAATGAATGTCAGTTATCAGTTATCTCCTGTTAATTTTCCCTCTGAAAGTTCTCCACTATTGAACTCACACTCTTTGTGTCCTGTCACCAACGCCTTTATCCACTGTGCCATGTGTCCTTGAGGACATTCAATTCAAAATATACTTTTATATTTCTTTTTATTATAATACTTAATATTGAGGAAGGAGGTGGGTAAGGATCACACATTGACCTATTTAATAGGACAACTCAACGGAAATGATATGGGAAAATGAAAAAGAGAAGAAAAGGAAAAAAGAAAAAGTGGGGAAGTAAAGAGATAAGAGATGTCGTAGGGGTTTGGGAGGAAGGAGATGGAGTGGTGTAGCTTTAGCAATTTAGATAAAAAATAAATTTTAACGTTTGATAGTAATAAAAAAAGTTTAAAAACTCTACAAAGAAATTAAATGTAATGCTTGTTTTAGCAATTTAAATATTCAACTTCTTCGCAAATCAATTAGGGATTTAATATAAACCGAATACTATATTAATAGACAACAATAATAAAAAAAAATAAAAATGTTCTAATAGTAGTATTATAATATTGTGTGTATATATATATATATATATATATATATATATATATATATATATAATATCTGGATAAAATAAATGAAACAAAATCGGGTGTTTTTTTTATGAAAGTATTTATTTCTGTGTTTTTGTATATATGTATATATTATATTTGTATAACACAGAAATAAATATTTTCATTAAAAAAACACCCAATTTTGTTTCATTTATTTTATCCAGATATTATATACATATCAAGAAAGTATACGTGGCCTCTCATTATGCTATATATATATATATATATATATATATATATATATATATATATATATATATATATATATATATATATATATATATATGTATATATATATATATATATATATGTATATATATATATGTATATATATATATATATATATATATATATATATATATATATATATATATATATATATATATATGTGTGTGTGTGTGTGTGGACTCGTGCACGACAACCAGTTTACCCTCTGCCTGGAAATGCACTCTTCCTGTTACATTATTACCAACATCATACTTACAAATAATCAACAGGCATTCATTGGTTAATCACCGTCAATCTAGCTTGCTGATTGGTCAGTATCGACTAATCAGATTCCTAAATTTTCGCTTAAGGATGAAACGGGACTCGATACCTTAATTCAATTTAATTTTAATAATTATATTGAGGGTTTTGGCTCTCGCTTTTGAAACACGAGAACTCTTATGTAGCGAAGAAATCATTTTTTTTTTTTAAATAATTATAATTTTAGCTCTACTTCTGCATGGATCACTGTTTTAAAAAAATGAAAACAAAAGTACTAAAGAACTCCGGATTATTTACCTTAGGTATTCTTTCCTATTTTTCTACATACCTGCACACACACACACACACACACACACACACACACACACACACACACACACACACACACACACATATATATATATATATATATATATATATATATATATATTTAAAATGCATGTTTTATTAAATAATATAGACAAGTTTTGTCTATTTATTTTAAGTAAATTCCTATACGGCCACAAAAGCTTAAAACACCAGTTTTCGTAAGATTACCGATGATCAGCAACCGAGGGGCAACGGAAGAGGATAGCTGGTAAGGCGGAAGAGGATAGCACGTCAGGCGCATGAGGAGAGCAGGTGCATCGTTAGAGGATAGCAGGTGAGGCGCAAGAGGATATCAGGTGCACCGGAAGAGGATATCAGGTGAGACGGAAGAGGATAACAGGTTCACCGGAAGAGGATAGATGGTGAGGCGGAAGAGGATAGCAAGTGCATCGGAAGAGGATA
Source organism: Acanthosepion esculentum (assembly GCA_964036315.1). NCBI lineage: Eukaryota > Metazoa > Mollusca > Cephalopoda > Sepiida > Sepiidae > Acanthosepion > Acanthosepion esculentum. The sequence goes on along the minus strand of OZ038509.1, from coordinate 66,664,786 downwards.
GCTGGTGAGACGGAAGAGGATAGCATGTGCATAGGAAGAGGATAGCAGGTGAAGCGGAAGTGGATGGAAGTTGAGGCGGAATAGGATAGTAGGTGAGGCGGAAGAGGATAGCCGGTGAGGCGCAAGAGGATAGCAGGTGCATCAGATGAGGATAGCAGGTGAGGCGTAAGAGGATAGCACGTCAGGTGCAAGAGGATAGCAGGTGCATCGGAAGAGGATATCAGGTGAGGCGGAAGAGGTTAGCAGGTCAAGCGGAGCAGGATAGCAGGCCAGAAGGAATAGGATAGCAGGTGCAGCGGAAGAGGATAGCAGGTGAGTCGGAAAAATATAGCAGGTCTAGAGGAAGAGGATAGCGGGTGAGGCTGATGAGATTAGCAGGTGCAGCGGAAGAGGATTTCACTTGAAACGGCAGAGGAGAGCAGGTGAAGCGGAAGAATAGAGCAGGTGCAGCAGAAAAAGCTAGCTGGTGAGGCGGACGAGGATAACACGTGAGGCGAAAGAGGACAGAAATTTCGGCGGAAGAGAATAGCAGCTGTAGCGGAAAATGATAGCAGGCGAGGCGGAATGATGGAAATACAATCAATATTTAGAAACATTTTTAAAAGGAATCATGTGCAAAAATAAATATGATTTCATTATTTAAATTAATATTATGGAATTTCATGCATGAGTCCAAGTATAAATAATAACAGTTTCTTCTTGCCTTCTCTCTCTTTTCTATCCTCCTTATCCTCTCTCTCCCTTTATTATTTCCCTTACAAATTACCACAGTTGAGAGTTATAGCAAAGAATTGAATAGTGACCTACCTTATCAGCAAATGAAAAAGAAGCACCCACATGTTGAGTGTATTTTTGGCTTTTTACTGTTGACAGGAATGATGATATGGATACAGTGGCATGACTGATTTAAATATGCAAATAACTTTGCCTAATAGAAATTCTAATACTTAGTGAGCAGTCAGATTTGAGCTTGATCTCAAACGGTGTGGCACACATTATAGGTGAGGCAGAATGATTGAAAAACAATCAAAGGTTTAGAAACAGTTTCAAAAAATTCATACACCAAAAATAAATACGATTTCAAAATTTAAAATATTATTATGGATTACTTGTAATTGCATGTATAAGTCCCAGTACAAATAGTTATAAATAAATATTGACCGATTTTATCATTGTGATATTTTTGCATTATGTCAAGTATTAAGAACATAGTAATTAGGCTTTGCAAATTGGAAGAGAGTGTAATCAATGATAATGTTCTGACTTTCAATATGAGGTTATCTCCCTTTAATCCTCTCTTTGGACCTTCTTTGCTGTAGGGCTGCTTGCACCTTTTCACTGGAACTTCCCTTCTCGAGATTACTCATCAAAAACAAGCTCATACCTTTCATTAAATTTGTGTATTTTAATCATATTTTAAGTTATTTGTGTTATATATTATGTTTAATACACTATTAGTAGTTTTTATTTTTAACTGTACTTTTTATGACCTAAAATTTGGTGAGGTGTCAGTAAATTTTCATTTTGAAAATGTCACCTAGAAAAAAAAGGTTTGGGAACCACTGGGTTATATCAATTGACAACATGAAAGAGTGAGGATTGTAAACCACTATAAGCCAAAAACTACTTTGACACATTCAACTATGAACAGACCAGTGCTGTTCAACAGAGCCAACCACGTGACTTGAGGCTTGGAAAAAAGATTCTAACTCTTCACCGAAAACATCGCCATCTGATACAGTTATGATGATGATTCATAAACTTACACTGTAAAGCAGTTTGTATTAAATAGTTATACATAATTATTGACCAATTTAATCATTGTGATTTTTTTGCATTATATCAAATATTAAGAATTTAGTGACTAGGGTCCGCAAATTGGAGAAGAGAGTTATCACTGATAATGTCCTAACTTCGAATCTGCGGTTATCTACATTTAAGCCTCTCTGGGTTAGTTTTTTTTTGTGGTCACATGTCAGTGTTTTTCGGCGTGGGAATAATACTTAGTTGACCATTACTACATAGTAAAGTTCACTTTATATATATATATATATATATAAACTTAAAAATGAACATAGAAGTCAATCATCTAGCATGAAATAGACTGTCGAGTCTAAGTGTTGACTTCTATGTTCATTTTTATATTTACACACGCTCTATCTCTGATATTGGGCACCTTATCCCATAAATATAGCACATTTTAAGATTATATTTCTACATATATATAAACATATATATATATATAAACATATATATATATATAAACATATATATATATATATATATATATAAAGACAATATTTCCTTACTCAATGGAAACCAAGATAGGCTAAAAATAAACAAGATAAAACGCCATTTAAAATACAATTTACTGATAAAAATCAGGTAAAGCTGGCAAGAAGAATCTTCTTCCTCTTCCTCTTCTTCCTCTTCTTCTTCTTCTTCTTCATCATCATCATCATCATCATCTCCTTCTACCCCTTCTTCTTGTTCTTGTTCAACTTCTGCTTCTCTTTCTGCTTCTTCTCCTTCTTCTTCTATTTCTTCTTCTTCTTCTTCTTCTTCTTCTTCTTCTTCTTCTTCTTCTTCTTCTTCTTCTTCTTCATCATCATCATCATCATCATCTTCTTCTACCCCTTCTTCTTGTTCTTGTTCAACTTCTGCTTCTCTTTCTGCTTCTTCTCCTTCTTCTTCTTCTTCTTGTTCTTCTTCTTCTTGTTCTTCTTCTTCTTGTTCTTCTTCTTGTTCTTGTTCTTCTTCTTCTTCTTCTTCTTCTTCTTCTTCTTCTTCTTCATCTTCTTCTTCTTCATCTTCTTCTTCTTCTATATGTATTATCCCTACAGGACGTTGGTGATCATGTCTCTCTATAATTTTGTTCTTTGCAGCTGTTACTAAATTCGTTATCTCTCCTAAACCCTGTCTGCCATACATTTACACAAGATCTTTAGGGGTCAGGTCCAAAAATAACCCAGCTCCGCCACCATTGGTACTACTATCGATCTCCCGCCCTTTTTAGTGCAATGACGGAGGTACATCCACGGGCAGCTCTTCACCGAAACCGGACACCTGGCAAAAATACTTTCAGTTGGGCTCTATCCGCACACAAAGAAACGACTGGGTTGCATTCTGTCCGGAGACAAGAGATGTAATTAAGAGATAAAACGTAGTCTGCCCGCCCGGCAGGTGCGACATTTTAAACTCAACGAAAACGTCGAATAGCTTTCTAAAATGATTCTCCCGGAAACAATGTTGTTTATGAATTCACATATTCTTTAAGAGATTGCAATACGAATAACCAAAAAGCAATTCGTGCATATATCGCTCAGTACATAACAGATATCCAACATCCAAAAACAACAGAAGACAAATATGAGTATGTTATATCCAAACACTACAGGGAACTATCTTAAAAAATAAACTCAATTTCTATAAACTATTATGATACCAAACAAAAACTCAGATTGAATAAAATATCTGTCGTCAGATATGACAGTTTCTTAAAGTATGCATAAAATATTTATGCTATGATGAAAGAAGATCTTGACAAAGAAGAAAGGATGAGTTCTTTAGATCAGGATAACGCAATAGAAGACGAGCCAATGGATGACAGTGGTGGTAATTCAAACACAGAAGAGGACATGGCATGAAGATCACCTTAAATATAACAGGATATAAAACTCAAAGGTGTATTAGCACTTGTAGAAGTTCAATAACAACAAACGGCATTGATTCTTTTCGGTTCAGGGAGGTGTAATGTGATTAGTATAGAGGATTTACATATTTCGGTTATGCGAGAAACAAAGTATAGAGTTACGTATCAGACAGGAGTAAGTTGACTACTGATCACGTGTCGTAGAACAACACTACATATATATGTACATAATAATAATAATAATAATAATAATAATAATAATAATAATAATAATAATAATAATAAGAAGAAGAAGAAGAAGAAGAAGAAGAATACCTCTAAATATATTATAAATACTTTGCTGGTTTGGTCTAGCTGCATGTGAATGGGCTCATTCGAAAGACAGCAGTCAACATATAGCAAAAAATATGTTGTCTACGACGCTGACAAAAAGCCCTTCTATAAAATAACTGATACAAACGAAGGTACTTTACCAAACAGAGGAAAATATAAAAGAAAAGTCAAGTAACTAATAAGATAGATAGATAGATAGATGAGACATAATTCTACATACATAGATATGAACAGAATTGGAAAGATATATATATATATATATATATATATATATATATATATATATATATATATATATATACACATATATATATGTGTATGTATGCATGTATACCGAACATTCTATGCTAGTTAGCAAGCTAGCTAGCTCAGACATTATCTAGCTAGCTAGCTAGAGAGATAGATAGATAATGAACAGACTGAGATAGATAGATAGATAGATAGATAGATAGATAGATAGATAGATAGATAGATAGATAGATAGATAGATAGCAATTTTAGGTAAAAAGTGATAGATAGATAGCAATTTTAGGTCAAAAGTGATAGATAGATAGATAGATAGATAGATAGATAGATAGATAGATAGATAGATAGATAGATAGATAGTAATTTTAGGTAAAAAGAGATACATAGATCGATAGATAGATATGAGCAGACAGATAGATACTTACTAGCTTCATTGCCTTGCATGGAGTGGTATGATTAAAGATATATATATATATATATATATATATATATATATATATATATATATATATATATATATATATATATAGATAGACAAATGAAGAAACTGCGATTATCTGTTTGTACGCCTGTGTATTTCCGAAAATATGAAACTCAGTTTGATCGCAGTTCATAAAAAATGTTTTCTCAACTTTTTACACAAGTAATTTTATCCGATTGTATTTTCTTTCTCTATTTTTTTCACTCTTTTTTTTCATTTAATTTTTTTTCTTTACTTTGCTTTTTTTTTCTCCAGAAGACATCATAAAATACCTTTCACTCAGAAGAAAGCAAATTTTAATTCACATGTCATGTATATTTTTGTTACTTGCAAAATATGAATTTCTTAATGCTTAGTTTTCATTGTGTCTGCATTTTATATACGCCAACCCCATTTGTAGGCTTGATGGCATGGGCGGGGGTGAAATACCTGTATTTGCCTATCCAATTTAACACTCTCACCTTCGGTCTTTTCTTTTTTAGTTCTGTTCTTCATGGCTATTGATTTTTTTTTACAAATGGACTGATTTTATCTTGTGTAACACATGCGATCATAAATATCTTATAGTCAGTTCAGATACACTTTTAGACAGTAGCTAAGAATATACCTATATATATATATATATATATATATATATATATATATATATATATATATATATATATATATATATGTATGTTTATGTGTGTATATATATATATATATATATATATATATATATATATATATATATATATATATATATATGGTCTTAAAGTGTGGTATATTTATGGGATAAAGTGCTCAATATCAGGGACCGTGTGTAAATATAAATATATATAATCGTGAGTTGCCTGACGATTGCATCTAGAATGAAACAGACTGTCGCCTCTAAGTGTTGACTTCTATGTTCACTTTATATATATATATATATATATATATATATATATATATATATATATATATATATATATAAGAAATATAGTCTTAAAATGTGCTATATTTATGGGATAAAGTGATCAATATCAGAGATAGAGCGTGTGTAAATATAAAAGTGAACATAGAAGTCAACACTTAGAGGCGACAGTCTGTTTCATGCTAGATGTAATCGTCAGGGCACCGATTGCATCTAGCGTGAAACAGACTGTCGTCTCTAAGTGTTAACTTCTATGTTCACTTTTATGTATATATATATATATATATATATATATATATATATGTACCTATATACATATATATATATATATATATATATATATATATATAAATCATATATCGTCATCCACAGACAGACTGTTTCGCTCTATCAAAGCTCATCAGCGTGACTAGACGTCCGGTTGCCTCTAGCTCGGACCGAAACCCGACGGAATTGGCGTCAGTCGGGGATTCTACCATTTGGCGCACGACAGGGATGAAGGTGATTTTATGCGTATTTATTTTTAATGAACCACAGTGACTGAGAGAAATCGATTCGATTTACCGAAGAATCTTGCATTATTAGTCGTAATAGTCACTGTTTACAAACCCACACTTCCTCCCCAGAGAGCTCAACCGAAATAAATTTTTCAGGAGACATATATATATATATATATATATATATATATATGTATCTGTGTAAACATACATATATTATGAAATGTACAAAGTCCGACAATTATTTTAAGACATTTTATGTTTATACATTCTTTTAATAGATACAAATATTTAATGTCCGAGAAATTTTCATAGAAAATATTCGTCCTTCGACAGGAATTGAACTTGTATCCTTTACGGAACCGTCATATAGCCTGACGTGCCTTAACCGATTGAGCCACAGAGGAGGACGATTATTTTCTATGTAAATTTCTCTTATATTCAGGCCGGTAAATGTTATTAATACTGTTTATTATAAAACAGAGCATTTACTTAAATATTTCTATCTATAAAAAGAATGTATAAACATAAAAATGTCTTTAAATAATTGTCGGACTTTGTTCATTTGATAATGCGTGACGTCATTTGTTTACATTTGGACATGCTTTGAGCAGATATGAATGTCCGTGAGAGATTCATGGAAGATTGTAGTTTAAAAGCAGTAAAATCGACCTTACTATTCGAACGATCCTCCGTGGCTCGATCGGTTAAAGGCACGTCAGGCTATATGACGTTTCCGTTTAAGATAATGGTTCGATTCCTGTCGGAGGACGAATATTTTCTATGTAAATTTCTGGGACATTCAGGTCGGTAAATGTTATTAAAACTGTTTATTATAAACAGCATTTACTTAAATATTTATATCTATAAAAAGAATGTATCAACATAAAAATGTCTTAAATATATATATATATATATATATATATATATATATATATATATATATATATATATATATATATATATATGTATGATCTATAATCAGTTGGAATATATAAAACAGCAGTGATTATTTTAGTGAGTTTCGATGGTCATCCAGGTCATCCTCAGAATATTTTTACCCAAATGTGTATTTTTTTCGGAGTTAGATTTAGACTACATATTTGATTTTAACGAGTGCATCCATGAAATCCAAAATTAATTTCACTAGACTGTTGAAGAGACAGATGAAATGTCTAGCACACGTAATGAGGAAGAGAGGGCCTGGAGAATCTGACGCTCACAGGATATATTGACAGCAAGATGGATAGAGGAAATCTGCAAGTAACCTATTGTGTAAATAAATGCATAACAGGAAAAGGATTGCGAAAGATAACGAAAAGACAAAACTCACAATGAGCTACAGTTCGAAAGAAGAAACTATCAGAATAGAACTTACGGTTGCATTTAGTTATTTCAACAGTAAAACAATGAGACCTAATTGATAATCAAGTATTACGCGTAAATGCATCCGTCCGAATTACTAAGGACGTAAAATCATTAGATTAATTACCATTAGAATATTTATTAAAAAGGATGAAGACATGGAAACTACATCACGGCAGTCGGAAAGAGACTGAAATGCAGATGACAGGTCATGACCGATGATAAAACAGACCCTTCAGAAGATTTTATCGAGAATCTCAAGATATGTAACTGTTGGGGCGCACCCACCTTCACAACCATAATAGACTGATCCTATTATTATAAATAGAACAATAGTTCTAGAGACTGAGAGGAGTGTAGCAGTGTAAGTGCAGTGCAGAGTGAGACTTCTGTAGTGATCAGTTACACTTCCGTTTCTCGACCGGAAGATACCGTTGGACTTTATTACTATTACTTATTGTTACTACTAACCTACGTTCGTTCTACTACTAATCTCTCTGATGTAAATACCTCTCTGAATATACCAGTATTTTTCCCTACGACTGTGTTTGTTCGTTATTACCATATACTCACGTGGAAACACTCAACATCTCAACAATAACAGGAGCAGTTGACAAGTTAGGACTACAATATTTAAAGAGTGAACTAGCGGTAATTTATAAATATGTCGGATTGTTTCTGGCAAGAAACATTATTTGACAACATATCTAGCTGCAGGCCGAGAAGTTGATCGGTTAACATCATCCCAGTTCATGTTATTTGATCTCTTGGAGTTTAGCATCAGCCATGCTGACGGAAGACAAAAATAGTTCTTTATAAATGTTAGCAGCTTCCTTTTGGAGGGGTTAAATCTTTTTTAAGTCATTTCTTGCCCCAGTTAACAACTGATTGAAAGTCATTAGCATTAATACCGAAATTATGTAGGAGAAACCACTATTTTATCTGGAGTGCTTTAGCGATCAGCTACGAAAAGCGTCACAGCACAGGTGTAGGCGACCCCACCCAATCCAACGGTGTTTTCACCTACAAAGGAGGGCGCGAGTTCAATTCTTGTCGTAGAACACATGATCTTAATTAGGATTGCTCGGAAACACAGGTTGATAAACGTAATACATACTATATATATATATTTTACTAATCTTCCCCCAACACAAGACTCAGAAGCCACTCATGTTACTGGTAGAATTATATTAGCATAGGAATGGACAAGCGTTAGGAGTATAGAACTGAAGTAGACTTTAGAAGGAGCCGGAAACCTAATCCTAAAGAGGGAACTTGGGATAAAACTCTACACTTTTTTCAAATGACCGTCGAGGAGTGTGAAATTAAAAATGAGGCTTCTATTTCAAATACGAGTATCCACTATAATAATAACTGAAGTTATATGTGTATGTAGAGGGACTGTGGAGTAATGGATAGCGGCTTGGATTGGTGAACCGAGGGCGGGTTCATTACATCACTTAAATGCTAATACCTTTGGTAAAGTTAGGAATCCATTTCATGATATGCAGGACAAACCATAGCCTCAGGCGGCGAACGGTCTAGAAATAGGGTAACACTGAATTTAAAATCTGCGGTGGGTTGTTTCGGGGACCTTGTGCCATACTATGCACCAGCACTCTCTATTCGGCTTTTCCAAAAAGTGTGGTTGGTTCTGCACAAGATTTCACCATTATAATCAAATGATATATGTGGGCAATCTGGCCGTTTGCTTCTAAGACGTCGAAAAATGTGTGTGTGTGTGTGTGTGTGTGTGTGTGTGTGTGTGTGTGTGTGTGTGTGTGTGTGTGTGTGTGTGTGTGTGTGTGTGTGTTTGAAATGGAGAGAGAGGGTGGAAGACACAAAATATGTGCCCTAACGCTCAAAAACACCGGTTATCTTTTGATCAGCGAAATTAATATTAGATGGGGGTGAATTCTTGGGTACACCAACGATGGTAAGCGAAAACCGGCTACAAAAGCATGCGTCTGGCAACTTTATCCCATAAAACCTTACCTGCTGTCACTTGCCATTCCTGATGCTGTTGAGAGCTTTGAGCCATACGCCCCGGTGGAAGTAAGTAAATGAGGAGCGGGGTTAGAACGCACCGACCCTGTATACACACACGCGCGCGCACACACACGCACACACACACACACACACACACACACACACACACATATATATATATATATATATATATATATAATCATAACATATACATGCATAGTAATTTTTCTATTAAGTAATGGGATTTCTATCTTTAGATCTCTCAGGTGGTAGTCATTGATTTCATTGTCTAAAATACTGGGATATCGCGTGTATCCACTAAACATAAGGTTTACAGTAAAAAATATATACACACGAAAGTGCGTATGCACACACACACACACATATGTATATATATGATACAATCGTAATTAAGATACCATTATGTAAATGATCATTTTTACCTTGTAAAATTAAATTTACAGGATTTTGCAAACAGTCAATGGATGGTAAACATTGAACTCTATGTGTGAATCAGTTTTAATATTTTGTATTGTTTTAATAGGATTCACTTGGATTATATACAAACGGATTACTACCTATATATATATATATATATATATATATATATATATATATATATATATATATATATATATATATATATATATAATGATAATAGCTGGCCAATCGAATTTGAGGATACCCGTCTAATAGGGTGACTAGCCAATCCCTATTGCGGACTCTTGCTCAGGCATATTTGTATTTGTTCAACACCCACAGAGCCAACCTGTGGTTTATACTGCAACTATGCTGAGCAGACGTTAGTTACAGTTTCTGGGAGAGAGGATGTTATCTAGAATGATCAACAATCTGAACAACACCAGCACACTCACACCTTCGGTCATGATTAAAATATAACCCTAACCACCTCCACCTCTCTGACCTTATTTTTCTATTTACCGTAGATTTGATATGTAATTGCTTAATCGAGATATACCCACAAGTATATTTTTAATTCTGACCTTATGCGCCCAATCCTTTAACTTACAGAAAAGAGGTAACGAATTGTTTTTAAATTTCTCTAAAAAATCATTTTCTCACCAGTTACCAAACATCGCCTGATGAAGTACAATCATAGTATTGAAACATGAAATATTTTGTGTAGCGGTTTAAAATGTTTTATTATAATCTCTTTTAACAAAATATAATAATAAGAAGAAGAAGAAGAAAAAGAAGAAGAAGAAGAAGAAGAAGAAGAAGATAGATAGATAGATAGATAGATAGATAGATAGATAGATAGATAGATAGATATAAACAAATTATGATATAACGTCATAGATAGATAGATAGATAGATAGATAGATATGAACAAATTAAGAGATAATGATCGACAGAGAGTGATATATAAGACAAGTATAGGGTATAAAGTCATAGATAGATATGAACAAATTATGATATAACATCAAAGATAGATAGATAGATAGATAGATATGAAAAATTAAGTCCTAGATATGAAAAATTAAGTTAAGTCATAGATAGATAGATAGATAGATAGATAGATAGATAGATAGATAGAAATGTCAGATAAGATTGAGACATTGCTGTAATAGAAAAAACTTATATGACTGAAGTAATCCTCGGCCTTAAATTTTAATTCTGTTTCTCACCACCACCCTCAGAAGTGAAACTCAGGCTGTCTTCTCTTGACCACAGATACGTTAATGTCTATTTGAGGTCGGTCCAAAGTGACCATTAATTGCAGTGCGTAAGATTGGGTTCCGTTCAATGGATCGTCGCCATCGTATATTTAAGTTGAAACCAATTTCTTGGTGGCAGTAACTGGTCTTTTGATTAATTTCATCCTTAAATCAAATCAAATTAAACTGAAATATCCTTGAGTAGATTTACTGGGCCTAGACAGAAGACGATGAACAGCCATATTGAAAAATACAACCTTGATCCGCTTGTGAAAATACTGTGTTCATGATATACACAACATTGGATTACGCTTAATACTTCAACGAAGGAGTAATGGATAGCGCTTCGGACTGAGAAATCGGAGAGCCGAGTTCGAATTCCAGTTGTGCTATTACTCTTGGAAAAGGTATGAATCTTCATCTTCTCCCCCAAGCTATGGATAAATAGCAAGACATACCGGGTACTATAGCATTGGATGGCAACTGGTCTACCGCAGAAAGAAATGGCAACCTACCGCTGGAAAAATCTGCCTCGTCAGTTATGTATCGAAAGATACACGATCGCTTAAGCGTGTTTCATGCATGGCACATGACAGATACCTTCAGACCATGAGCCCATGTTTCTAATCTCACCATAGTCGATTTGTTAAAATATTTTGTGATGTCAATGAACACGCGTTGCCACTTTCGTAATGGTCGTTGTAGTAGAGACTTTGTAATCGCAGATACAACTATAGTAACGCCGTTGAACGATACTGGTGCCAGACGCCTTCGATTAACCCTCGCACTAATAGTACTTCCTCGATAATACTCGCTCAGGAAGTAACCACTGTATAGTGATCGGTATAGAGAAATAGTATAGTGAATAGGGTAGAGAATAGCTCTTCGTAAGCAAGAATATTTGAATACACCTATAAGATTATATATTTTGCTTTTTTGTGTGACTAAGAGTACTTGGTCGATAATACTCGCTCGAATAGTAACCCGTAGAGTACAGAGAATAGCTGTCCGTATAGTAATTACGGATAGAATAGATCGTGCAGATCCGATAAATCACAGAGAGGATAGAATAGAAATAACGATCATTTAGACGTCACGCTACCTTCTACTTGTCTATATGGTCACGTAGTCTACTTAATTCAATAATGGGATCGCCTGTGTTTGCTCACTGGCGATCTATGTTCAAACTCAAGTGTCGGCAGCGACATTTTATTCCTATATATATAAGCTTTAAAATATCGGTCATGGTATGACGATAAACTACATCCGGCAGCAAGGCTTCTGATTGGAAGAATGGAGGTTTTGAAGAGAGTAAAAGCACTTTTTAATTGTTGTTGTTCACTCGTACACTATGACCTGGGGTGGTAGCACCTGTCAGGGTCCCACTTACGGGCAAAAAGCTACCACCCCAAACCAACAAACAAAAATCAACGTGAAAGACTAAAAATACATTTTTATATTAAAAATATTTTTTATATAATAAAATTACCAACAATATCTATTCATAGTAAGTATTACCCACAATAAATGTTATCTGTAGTTGAAGCAAATAAATTCTTGTTCAATATACTTAGATTTCGGCATTAAATAACCCATAGAGGTTGATATGCCGCGAAAAAATCGATCAAATTCTTTTTGTTTGTTGATAGTGGAGGATATGAGAATCGATGACCAGGTGTGGTAGCACCTGTTAGGTTCCCAGCCAAATAGTAAACCCCCAAGCAAAGAAAATACACATTTTTATAGTAAAAATACCAGCAATACATTTTATATAAAAATTACCAACAATAGATATTTATAGTAAAATGACCAAAAATACATTTTATCTGTAGCTTAAGTTATACAACTGCGTTCAAAATATATTCAGTTGAAGCCATAATATTGTGTTCAAAATATATTCAATTGAAGCCATAATAATGTGTACAAAATATATTCAGTTGAAGCCATAATATTGTGTTCAAAATATATTCAATTGAAGCCATAATATTGTCTTCAAAATATATTAGGTTGAAGCCATAATGTTGTGTTCAAAATATATTCAGTTGAAGCCATAATACTGTGTTCAAAATATATTCAGTTAAAGCCATAATATTGTGTTCAAAATATATTCAATTGAAGCCATAATAATGTGTACAAAATATATTCAGTTGAAGCCATAATATTGTCTTCAAAATATATTAGGTTGAAGCCATAATTTTGTGTTCAAAATATATTCAGTTGAAGCCATAATACTGTGTTCAAAATATATTCAGTTGAAGCCATAATATTGTGTTCAAAATATTTAGATGTTGGCATTCAATAACCCATAGAGGTGTTGATATGCCGCTAAACAAACTCAACCAACCAAACAACCAAAATGAAAGAACTCTTTCATGACATTAATCCATATAATATCCTACACATTATTAACAGAATCACACTGTATTCCAAAATATAACATTAAAAAATGACAACATAAAACACATATATCATCGCTTCTAGTATTTGTATCCACACAAACATGTACAGGGTGCGGCTGGAATCTGAGGACAGATTTTATGGATTAGTAAAAAACTTGGTGAACAAATGAATATAATTATATTTGATTACAAACAAGTAAACATGAAATTTAGCTAACTATTATTTAATTTTATTCAAGAAAACGACCACTAGCATCAATAATTGCCTCTACACGAGGTCGAAATCGGCTGCAAGTTGTGATTAATTGGTCCTTATTTATATCAGACATTACTGGAACTATTGCAGCTTTAAGAGAGTCTTTGGTGTTATGAGACTGTTTATTAACCTTCTTCTCAACAACGCTCCACACATAATATTCTAGTGGATTGAGATCTGGAGAGTTAGGAGGCCAAATGTTGGGTGTGATGTGGTCGTACAATTGGTCAGCCATCCATTTTTATGTTTGCAGAGCCTTCTGGGATGGAGCTGACTCTTACTGGAATATGTAAGTGCTGCCGTTGCATATGTTGTCAATCCAGGGCTTGACAACTGTTTCTAGAACCTCAATGTAAGCAGCAGCATTTACTCTAAAACGTTGTGGAAAAAAGTGTGGTGGCATAACATGTCCTTCATTGCTAACAACACCCAATACCATAACACTTGAAGGGAATTTTGTGCGCATCACTCTTGGCACCTCAAAAGCATCTGAAGAAAGCCATCTGTCATTTCTTCTGTTAAGTTTTTGATCTTGAGCAAAATTTTTCTCATCTGAGAAAAAACAAATCACACCAGCTTCTGAAGGATTTTTAATTTTGTTTAAAAGCCTTTTGGATCTGTTTAAACGGTTTACTTTGTTTTTTCAGACATAACTTGACCTCTCTTCATCACGTTGGACTTGTATCGAATGTCTTAATGAACATTCCTTCTGATTGTGTTTTTCAGACACCTGCAGCTTTTTGGCAATTGACCTCATTGATTGACCTCGATTTTCATCAGTTGTCTGCTTGACTTCCTGAATAAATTTGGATGTTCTCACTTTATCAGAACGTGCAGAATCTCTTTTACGTTTTGATACAGACATTGGGAAACTGTCAACTTCTTCTAACTTTTTTCGTATCTTGTGGACAAACGATCTTGCAACTCTGAGGAAACGTGCAATATCCAAATCGCTATGATCAGGCTTTAATGCCACAATCACAGCCTGCCTTTTCATTTCATTTGTTAACATAGGGTTTGCCATTCTTGATTTCAGAAAAATAAAAACACTACAAGTTAGTAGGAAGCAATATTAATGTTAAATCTGTATGTCCTCAAATACCAGACTCACTCTATATATGCTGAAAAGCTGAGTATTATCTACCATGTATTCAATTGTGAAAGCAGAATAACATATAACTTTTTATTACTTCAAATCTACCAGGAAAATTAAATTTCAGCAGCAAATGACGCCTAAGCAGTTGATATGATGTTAAACAACAACAACAACAAAAAATCTGTTCCTTTTTCCTTTTTGTACAAGAATCTTGAAGATCATGTGACTTAAATTTTCTTACACTATTTGCTTATCTATAGTTAAATGTTACAACTTTTTTCTACTCGTTTTATCAATTGATAGTTTAGATGTCAGTGCTGTCAAAAAAATTAGTATAGATTATTTTTGATGTAACAAAAAATGACTTCGTTATCTGTGTATTTCCGGCTTAAATCCTGAATTACATTTTTTTTTTACTTTTCTACTGGCTCCCTTTTTCGACATTTATCAAACTTTACAGGCTTAATTTTTGTTTATTCATGTATAACTATTTTGTAATTTGTCTATACACATACAGGCATAGAGATATACAGGGTGCGATGGATAAATTGTCGTCTAAATGATGTAAAAAAAAAAGAAGAAAAATAACACTGACAACTCATTTTAACAGATATACAGGGTGCGATGAATAAAT
Organism: Acanthosepion esculentum; assembly: GCA_964036315.1. NCBI lineage: Eukaryota > Metazoa > Mollusca > Cephalopoda > Sepiida > Sepiidae > Acanthosepion > Acanthosepion esculentum. The sequence continues at coordinate 66,649,264 of OZ038509.1, read as the reverse complement.
TGTAACCTAAATGATGCAAAAAATGAAAATAACACTGACATCTCATTTTAACATAAAATTGCACAAAAATATATTGATATAGTAAAGAGTATATTCATTCAATAAAATCGCCATTAGCTTCAACCACGGCCTCTAGATAGGGTGCGATGGATAAATTGTCATCGGAATTACACAAAAATGAAAATAACACTGACATCTCATTTTAACAGATATTTTTACCAAAATTACACAAAAATATCTTGAAATACTAAAGAGTAAATTTATTCAATAAAATCGCCATTGGCTTCAACCACGGCCTTCAGACGATTTCGGAATCTCCTGCAACTCTTCTGGGCGGTCTCATTGTTTAAGTTGGCCAATCCTGCCATAATTGTTGTCTTCAGTTCATCTTTGGTTCACACACACACAGACACACACACACACATATATATATATATATATATATATATATATATATATATATATATATATAGAGAGAGAGAGAGAGAGAGAGAGAGAGATAGATAGTAAAAATTAAGGTTAACCCCGAGCAGGAAACAGTTTCGTGCATTGTTCATGCTTGATATCAAACTTCAGTTCATGGCCATCGCCTGAAATTTGTCACTGCTCGGTATTGATCTCTGTATCCAGTTTTATATTTACACACGTTCTGTCTCTGCTAGTGAGCACATTTATCCATAAACAGAAGATCCCTTCAAAATTATAATTTATATGACGGGAAAGAATGAAGCAGGAAGCGAGTTTTACAAGCGAGAAGTGCAGGAATACAAACCTTTAGCATAGAATCTCCGATAACCCTTACCCGACTCAACTGTAAATTGATGAAACCTCGTCGCCAGTCTATTACTGCCCTATATTTCATAAAATCTACCTATCATAGCCTAGAGATCATTGGAACTATTACCATGAAATTATTTATAGAAAAGGCACAGGATGGCAACATTACGGCAGTAGGAAACTGACTGAAGCCGAGATGCTAGGCCAGGACTAGTAATATAGCTGATTCTTCATTGAATTATAGTCAAGGATGTTACTACTCCATTATGACTCAAGTCAATGTTCATCAGATATGACTAAGAATTTTTAATGTATTGGTTTGTTCTTTCCTTGAGCCTCTAAATCGGGTAAATATAGCTTCGATGAAGAGGCTACCTAGACTGAATGATTGATTATTACATCTGATTTTTACGGCTTATCAACCCGTAGAAAGTTGCTTGTTTTTAGAATTTGGGAAGATATGAATAATTTACTGATAGCCATCCTCCTAATTAATATATATATATATATATATATATATATATATATATATATATATATATATATATATATATATATATATATTAATATATCCTACTAATTAATCCATATACATATACACACACACATATATATATATATATATACACACACACACACACACACACACATATATATATATATATATATATATATATATATATATATATATATATATATATATATATATATACAACTTATAGAAAGTTATTTAAAGAGATAATTTTTTTAGAATTTGGGAAAATATGAATGGTTTACTTATAGCCATCCTACTAATTAATCCATATCCTAATGGAGACGAGTAGATTCGTACTTTTTCCAATGGTTTTTGAACGTAAGATAATATAAAGAACCCGACTGGAATTGGAACACGCCGTTCCGACTTCCAATTTCGAGTCGTTATTCATTACACCACTTGCACATACAACCTTCTATTCCCAAGCGGTCCCCCATCTATGTACTTAACAAACTCGACGTTGCTTAACTACGGATTAACATATGCAAACAAAGCCTGCCGCAAGTGACGGACACATTTCCTCTCAGACCTTTGCAGATTCTCGGCCTTTCTCCTCCGGAAATTCAAAAGTACCCAAACCTATATAAAGTTCGAAAGTACCTTAACCTATTTAAAGTTCGAAAGTAACCTAACCTATATAAAGTTCGAAGTACCCTAACCTATATAAAGTTCGAAAGTACCCCAACCTATATAAAGTTCGAAAGTACCCTAACATATATAAAGTTCGAAAGTACCTTAACCTATATAAAGTTCGAAAGTACCTTAACCTATATAAAGTTCGCAGTACCCTAACCTATATAAAGTTCGAAAGTACTCTAACCTAAATAAAGTTCGAAAGTACCCTAACCTATAGCAAACTTTCAAAATGACATACAGAAATGTGGAAACAGCTTGAAGCAATAATTACTTGCCAGTCACAAGTTGAGCACTTTTAATTAAGAAAGCGTGTTCAAATGTTTGTAGGACAGAAACTGGCTGGTCGCTAATGTATTACCAACTAGCCGAGGTACGGGGTGTACATGGCTGCAATTGTATAATCGCACTCCGCTGTATACCCTGTCTAGAAATGTCTGACTGTGTCCCCGCTTGCATGCATCATCTGTTGGAATACTAAACTTACTCCCCCGTATCTTTTTTCCTTCATAAGTGTTTGATTTTTCTTAATAAAGGAATTCTATCGATAAAAGCTTCGTGTGTGATCGTTTCTTAGGATTAAATTGTTTCGATATTTTAGATATTCAGTAAATTTCCTCTGGCCGTAATAACTTACAAAGAGTATGGCATTTTCATAAATCTAATAAATCAAAATCCGCGATGAAGCATCAGAGCTTGATTCAACTTCAACGGCAAATGCATGAAAGCTCTTCCCCCTTTCTTCGCACGTTTACTGTAAAACTGGGGTTAATAAGAGTTTCTTCGGGCATTTTCCTCTTTGAACGCTTCAATAATTATTCTCAAACAATCTTTACATCAAAGGTTGTTCGAATGCCAATTTAAGATGGAATCATATGAAGAAACTATTGGCTAAATGGCAAAGACAGATTTTAGACCTAGTTTGTTGCAGATTCCGTCCACTTAACTGAAATAATCTAAAACAAACCTTCACGCAAGTAATGTTTGTGACGTCTGCAATTTACATGGCAAATTTAGAATGCACCGGATGAAGAACAATGGAGTTATGGCCGAAAAACGGGCCTTTTGAACAATTGTTCGTGGTTTTTCGTTATACGCAAGGAATCAAGCCGGACTGAAACGACACAGTTTTATTTCTCGCATGATGGCAAATCGGATGAAAAATGAGGAAGTTATTTAAGTTTTTATTTGAGGTAGTACGAAAAACCCGATTTTTTTCAGTTTTTAAATTTTTTTTGTGTGAAGCCTATGAGGCAGGAAAACTATCAAGCACTGTACATAAACCTTGTAACATTAGCTGATGTTTTACACTAAGTGCAAAGAACATCGACTCATCCAATAAAAATTTTGTTCGCGTGTAACTTTGTCTTACACATTTTCAGTTTTATCGAGCTTTCTGCCAAATCCGGGGACTCTGGACATTAAAAGATTGGTCTTGACTTGGTTTAAGGAATTTGCAACATGTGTCTACAATTGCATTGGAATCAGTAGCGAAATGTGGGGGTGCATCAATGACATATATACACAGAGACAGACTCACACTCAGGCAGACACACATGCAGACATCTTCTGTTTTATAGATATAGATGGAGAAGGCATTAACTCTAGTGACGGAGACATCAACTCCAAATTGATAAAATTACGTTTTCTAGTATTAAAATTAATCTACATTTATAGATGGGAGCGATGGCAAACATTTGTAATGGGTTGGCTCCTATTAATATTAGTTGTCAAATTGATTTCGTTTTGTTAAAAAAAAAAACACACATGGCGAGACATTATCACAAATTATATTTGTACCATCTCGTTAAGTAGCTGTTGAAAAATTTGTGATGTGGTTAGGTTTTTCTCTTCCCTGAGGAGGAACTAAAGACAGTCCCTGCTTGATGACCTTGAACTAAATACCTCTACTGAAAAACTGTGAAAGGGGCGAAGGACAAACTTATTAAACCGTTAAAAAGATAATGATATTATTGGTAGCGAAAAATGATTCCGTGTGGGCATAATCTGTTTTGCTAAATGCGGCCTGCTGGTGAAGTGTTTGTGACCTCCGTCTTAATTAAATAAAAGCCGCTCTAAGTACAATCGAGAATCCCTCAACGGAGAAAAGGTCCGCGTATATTAAACTGCAGGCAATGATTGGTTTCTAGCTCCGTCCTAAATTTCTGTAGCTTTATGAAACGCCTCTGGGAAATATCAGGAACCGATATTAATGATACACACTTTTGGATAACCTTTTCGATTAGATGTGTAATGATCGTTTTCCAGAGATGAATAGTTGAGGAAAGAATAGCGTCACTAATCAGTAGCTGCTGGCTTGTTCTCTAGCATAAATTATTTTCTGCCAGGATGCAATTAGGATATTCTGCCCAAGAGAATTGTAGAAATCCCGCAAGTGGCGAGTTAAACACTGTCGATAATTAGGGAGGTGCTATGTACCCTCGTCTGCATCTGTGATCAAACCTAAATAAGGCCTCATGCTGAATTATTCCAGTTTGAAATTCGTAATCTGTACATGCGAAAACTGGAATTCCTTATTAGAAAGAAAACAAAGAACATGGAGTCTAAGAAAATGATATTTTGCGCATGCGTTCAGGAATATGATTATACTGTCTACAGACACACACACACACACACACACACACACACACACACACACACACACACACACACACACACACACACAGGTTGTACACGAAGATGCACTTGTATATGCACAGATATTTCTGGCTCACATCCTCCGGTATTCATAAAATCTAAGGGGAGTTTGATTAGGATGAAGGGAAATATTAGACAACTAATTAAATGACGAGATGAAAAGTTGGGGAAACTTTTACAATGCTAAATACAGCAAATGCAAAAAGTGATCAACTTTCTTGACGTGACCTTGAATTTGAAGACCGGTAGATAAATCGTATATTGTATTACTTAAATTATTATTTTTAGTTGGTAACTATATTTGAGTAAACGCTTCCTTTATTTATTAAACTGTATATTTATTCATTTTCGTCTACCGGCCTCGGATCTAACGACGGTTTCTTCTGCTAAGAGAAACGAAGACTCGAATACTGATGGAGACAGCGTATTTTCCTTTAATAAGATTTCTTGAATATTCAGGCTGGTAGATGAAAAGAAATAAATGTATAAATTATGAATCTAATCATCCCCGATTGTAATTAAACATTGACATAAATCAGGACAATATACACCCTGACTGAAATTATTAAACAAATCATATAATCTTCAATAATTCAAATTCGGTTTGAAGAAATTTGTCAAATTTTAAACAATCAATTTAAATGTCAAAATAAAGCCTGAGTTAAAATTTTAGGTAGTATCATCAATACGTTTTATTGAAGTTATTTGATGTATTCTGAAAAACTGCCGTCTGAAGTTATTAGGCAAAACCAAATAATAACATTTTACTTTGATAAAAAGATAATAAAATCATTAAAAACTGATCAATACCTATAATAGAAGAAATAATAAAAATATATAAGTGTTTGAATCCTTTAATATAGTGACCCGTCTTTATTATCCATTGATTTTGTTATTTTGCTTTAGAAGGTTCAATTCCCGACATGTTAATTTTATTTACTTCTCATTGGTCTGCTTTGCTGTTATATTGTTTTCTACCTTGATATAATTTAATCTTTAAAACTGACCATGTACTTTCGATCGGATTCATATCAGGACTTGATAGTGGCCATTCCATTATCTTCTCTCCTGTAAGTTTTTTTAAGCTCAAAGAACTCATGATTAAGCTTAGATACATGAGAAAGACCATTGTCGTGAATATATACACACTTCACTTTGAAACTGCGAGACAGGGACTTGTACCATGCAAGGAAAGTCCTGTTCATAAAATCGCTATAGTTAGCACTATTCAGTTTAACTCCTTCATCGATTGGGCCAGTAATGATTTGGTCGACAATTCCAGCCGACATCATAACACTACCGCCCCTTTGTTGCCTTGTCTTAGCCACGGTTACGTCTGAATTGGATCGTTTCGCTCATCCGTTAGGATCATCAAATGTCAATCGAAATTCATCCATGAAAATTACTTTACAAAAGTCAATTTTCATGCATTTGTTGGTTCAATTTTTACGCTTTGAAATCATTGCTTTAGTGAGAGGGTTTGCCTAAAAACTCTTTTTTACAGATCCCAATTCACAAAGTATTCTACACCTTTTGTCCTTCTTGACTCCCTCAATTCCAGCCTTTTCATGATTTGAGCACTGGTTGTTTTGCTATAACTCACTTTACATTACGTTCATTTCGAGGAAAAAAGTTCTTAAAGCCTTTTCTTTTGCATGGAGTTCTCAACTTACTTATATTTTCAACAACCTTCTTTATCATTCGATGACCTTTACATAGCTCCTTTGATGTCTACAATGTGGACATTCCCTCACTCAATAACTTTGCTATTTTCTGTTTTTCAACAGTTGATAGATCCTTCCATTTACCCATGTTTCAACATATGAACAAAAATAATTTTATTAGGCTTCAGAGGTATGAAACCAATATTACTTTAATCTGCTTACTAACTTCAAGCAGTCGATTTTCGTAAATTCCAAATATTTCAAAACTAACAATTAAAAATGGCAAGAAATTTAGTTAAATATTTTACTAAGTGTGGAAATGGGCGAGTTTAAACTTGACAAATATTGGTTCAGAACTTTTTCAGTGACTGAGGTTTATTTAATTTGCATAACTTCCAACAGGCTGTCTAACCATAAGGAAATATTTAATGAAGCTGAAGTGAAATAAGTAAAAGCCCTAGAAGAGATAAAAACATAAAGTAAGTATTGAATACCTGAAAGAGAAAATATAGAAGATAATTTTTTTTTAAATTACATGTTATGTATAACTCCTTTCTAGCCGTAATATAAAACCTAAAGTCGGTAGAATCTTTCTCTGATAGAGGAACATTTAAAAGATTCAACAAAATTAAAAAAGAATTTTAATAAAGACTATATAAAGATCATCTACAGCTGTATTAGGAATTTAGAAAAATAATTCCCATCGTAAGAATCTTGAATAATTATATAACTTGAAAACATAAAAACACTGTAACGAAGCAAGAGTAGAAAATATGTATCTACCGAAATAACATGAACTGTCCTTTCAACGGAAAATGCTTGACCAATAATACTGTTTATAAAGCTAACATACAAACTGATAAAGAAAATAAATTTTACATTGGTTCAGCTGAAACGCACTGGAAAATGTATGTTATAACCACAAACTAAGTTTAAGTAAAAATAAATACAAAAAATAATACTACTCTCTAAATATTATTGGAAAATGAAAGATGGTGGAACCGTACCAAAAATTACTTGGAAAATAATGGCTAGAACGAAATCTTACAGTGTTTAAAGGCATTAAAAAATAGACATAACAAATACGTATTGAAAAATGTTGAAGTAGTTTTATTTCAGTTAAAGCTATATATCCTCATTTGTTGCCTTCAGATTTAGATATATGGTTTTATGCTTACTTGTAAGTATATTTCTATTTACTTGTATGTCTATGTGCTTTTATTTTCTTTTTTTAAGCAAATCACCCCAACAAGGCGGGAGTCCCACTGGCACGCAAGAGGATACAGAGAGTGAGAGTAAGAGTAAAGAGGAGTGTTTAGGAAAAGGATAAAGAGAAGGACAGGAATCAAGGTCAAGGCATCAGAAGATATCGATTGATATTACATTTGAATATTTGAAGATTATAGCTATCAGGGAAGGAAGTGATAGGAAAGGAGTTCCACTGACGAGAGGTGCGAGATAAGAAGCTGTTGGAGTAGAAGAGATGGCTACATTTAGCCATTTCGACAGTGAAAGCGTGGGACCGAGATGCCAACTCAGTAGCACGCTTAAATTCATGCAGTTTGGGAACCAGTGAAAGTAACTCGTCAGAGCTGTTGCCATTTACCAATATGTGTTTTGTATCGATGTATATTGTGTCATTTCTTTTATATAAGGCATTTGTACAATCCATGGACTCATTCAAACACAACGAAAAAAATACGAATGACACACTAGAAACGAAAGGCGCCCGCACCCACCAGAAAACTGATATCACTAACCACCTAACGATGGGGAATTAAACAAAAGGAAAAAAAAATAGGGCCAGAAATAAAAGGGGCCAATGAGCATACACACCCTAGCTAAGTTAATATGAAAAAAAGAAAAAGGTAACTAAAACAAAACCGACCTAAACTAACCTATACACGGGAAGGGTTGCCAATGTTCAACCCAGCGATCCAAAAATTCTTTATACCTAACCGGCATCAAAATGCAGAGACGCGCAAGACTCACCCACCTTTCGCCAAATTCCAAAAGTCGCTTTCCGTCCTGATCTTGACTTTAAGCTGATGCTTAAAAAACATGATCAGTTGGGAAGAGGTAAACTTCTCGTCCCCATGGAATTCCTTTTGTTGCGTCGTCCATATCACGACTCGCATAACCCCCAGTAAGCAAAGGAACACATAGTCTCAGCCTTAGTCAACGGTGGTACTATATTGATACAGACGGAACTGGCCTCGAGGACAAAGAACTTTCCGCGCAGCATGTGATAATGATGTCTTCAACAAACTTGCACAACGGAGCTACG
>OZ038509.1:66593210-66635710 GCA_964036315.1 Acanthosepion esculentum | reverse complement strand
ATGGGGGAGAAAGGACAATAAAAGAACTTAAATACGTTTTACACTGTCAGAATAGTTCATTTTTATAGTGAATATTTCATTAATATAATAAAAGAATAGGGTTAACGACGACAGAATATAGCGATTGATGTTGCATTTAAATCTCTGAAAAATTTTAGCCAGAGGTTCCAGAAATGCTTTTATTGTTCTGTTTTGTTTTGTTTTTGTGTTTAGGTCTTATCAACCCTTCATGAATTATGTTAAGATATTTTACACTGTCAGGATAATTCATTTTTATAGTAAATATTGCATTACTATAATGTTTAGAATAACAATGATTTCTCAGAAACAAGTTATACTATTTAATCCATACCTGGGAGAGAAAATGGCCCATGACCTTACTTAGACTATTTGCGCATAAGTGAATTCTGAAATGAGTATACCATTTAATAACATTTTAAAAACATTTTATATTTCTAAATGTATTTTAACTGCGAAATTTTAAAAAGAGATCGCAAAAGTAACCTGTGAGTAAATACGATCTGTCCAGATTAAATTAACTTCTTTTATTTAGCAATTTCCATTTGAATCATTTCAAATATTCAATATTCCCTTGCCACAATTAAACATGTCTTCACACTTTCATAGAAGCGACAGATTTTTAAAAAATAAATTTCTATCAAATTCAAAGCATTTTAGTTCACGTTTTCTGAATATCGTAACCTCAATACTATCGCTGAAACAGCTCGAAAAACGACTTTAAAAAATTGAATTGATCAAATTCAAGATGAACTAAAAATACCCATTTTCGATTGAGTTCTAGTATTCTTTAAAAGGCGATTATTTTCCGGTGATCATTAATTTAGAAAAAATGGAATTCCCGACACCAGACTAATATTTTATTGTGCCAATAAAAAAAAATATTTTTATAAGAGGAATTTTCTTTGGCCGTTTTTTTTTTTTTAATAAAGATAAATGGTATTTTTCGCTTATTTTCTTTTTTTTTTAATTTCCTTCGCGGGCGTTTGACTAAATTTGCTTTCTAAATCGAGTTAATAAAAGACGAAGCGGATATGAATCAGTTCTTGCAGCTAAGCTCATTTTGGGAAACATTGTTTTGTTTCGGGAAGAATTAGTCTAATTTTGCCGTTTTTAAAACTGTTTGCCTTGATCTTAATTCAGTGAACATGTCTGTTGAAATCAAAGGGAAAAATTGTTCCGATTTAATAGAGAACAAATGAGCCAAGTTTAACCGCTTGAAATATATTGGCCAATCAAATGATTCAGTTTTACATTGATTAAATTATCGTTCACGTTAATTATAGAATAAATCTATTTTACTAATATTGTTAAAATTATTTTTGTTTGTTAGTTTGCTATTTTATTATAGTATATCATTATATTCACTAGTGGGGACAACCAGGCTACATGCGGGCAGAGAAAGAGTTCAAGTAAGTACACAAAAATAAAAGAGGAGGAAATATGAACCGTTTTTTCACCAGAATTTTTAACCTGCAGTAGGCTTTTCGCTAATCGCGCATGCGTTGATATTCTGCCATCAGCAGCAACCCCTTCCAGGATTTCGGTCAAGCGTAAAAACGAAAACGGAGCCTTGACATGCTGGGAATCTAAAGAGTCTCTCTCTCTCTCTTTCTCTTCGGACTGAGGACATGATAGGACGCTAAAATTAGCGCTTCATGCAATACACCCACACGGCTTAGATCAAGGGTAGGCAACAACATCCTGCCCGCAAAGGATTTTTGCCCGGCCTGTCAACTTAACATCTGGACACTAATTATCTCATTCATTTGTGGAGCAAGTAACAGAAAAATATCAGAGTTCATCGACTTACAATGCGACGAATATTTTAAATCCAAATTTAATTCCGAAGCAACTGCTGACTTCTACAAGAAGAGGAATTGAAGTCTCTTGAATAATGCAAAAATGATGGTATATTTATTTGGAACTGCTTATGATTGTGAACATTTTTTGTCGAAAATGAAATTTACTAAAAGTTGTTTGAAAACAAGGTTGGGTAATGAACATCTTGATCAAGTTTGGCTCCTGTTATCGACAAATATTTCACCTGATATAGAAAATTTATCGGACAATAAACAGAAACAAGTGATTCATTAATTAATTAGCCATTTTTAAACGTATTTTGTTTTGTCTATATTTCTGAGATGAGGTATTATGTACACTATTTTCATTATTCAGACTATTGTCCACATATTTGTAGCCATATTTATTACAACGCATCGGCCGTTGTACGTTCCAGCCTTCTTCAGGTGGTTGGAATGTCGAACTGAACCCTCACGGACACATGGCACAGTGGATAAAGACGTTGGTTAGATCCAGTGACAGGACCCAAAGAGTGTGAGTTCAATACCCGGTTAAGGCAGTGGAGAACTTTCAGAGGGAAAATTAACAGGAGATAACTGATAACTGACATCCATTAAACATGACACGTGGAACAAGAACAGTCTACCCCAGTGAGCGAAATAAAGTGTTCAGTTCGACATTCCAACCACCTGAAGAAGGCCGGAGCGTACAACGGCCGAAACGTTGTAATAAACATGGCGACATAGATGTGGATAATAGTTCGAATAATGTAAATAGTGTGTATTTTGTTTTATAGTAAGGAATTAGCATTTTTATGGCTTGTGTTAGTTGTTACCCAGTTATTTCTGCAGGAAATAAGGAATTAATTTAAATAACATAACTAACTTCGTTGTTTTTCTTTAATTCCCCACCCCAGCCTTCTGGACGGAGAGGTCTGAGGTCAAGCCAATTTATTATAATAAATTTGATATCATAGCCCACCTCCGAGACACTTTTCTTTCATTAAATATACTCTATACAAAAAAGAATACAAATTTATATTTCGTTTTGCTCTAATCTTGTCTCTGTCTATTTTCTCAATCAATTTTAGTTTTGGTTCAACACACGACACATTCTCAATTTCAAAAGATGGCCACTAATCTCGTAACAACAAACCTATAGAGCGAGACGATCCTAAAACAACTAAAATTTCTACTAGAACTTATCCTCGGGGAATATAACAACAAAAAATAAGCAGATGACATTTTGAAGGAAAGGAAACTGGAAAAAAGTAAGAAAAATAATCAAGAAGGAAAGATTAAACTCGTCCATCAATGTCTAATCTATTAGCTGGACACAACCGCTTTCTCACATCAATGGTTAAAAATGTCCTCAAGCGAATGAAACTAAGGTTTTGGGACGGCCATTCTTATATGAAGCTTGCAAACTGGCACTATCCAATCAAAAATAAAGAATTGTTCCAAATAAGAGTAAACATTTCATTTGACGAATTTCAAAAGAAGCAACACGTAAAATGAATGGTATATGCAACTAGAAGAGACAATACAGACATATTTTAAAAAAATGGGATTTCACGCTGAATCAAATAAAATAAAAGGTTTTGAAAAAAAACCTACAGCAATATTGGAAAGACTAGTAACAGTTCCGGGAAATGAAATAGATATTTTACTGAAAACTGCTTTAAAGAGAATGATTCATTAATTTCAACCAATAGCAGTAAGCATGCTCGGTCAGTGTATGCCGAATGTTTCATTATAAGGAAACGGTTAATCTTACCATTACCATTAGAGATAAGGAGAATAGATACTACACTTTGATCCCAGTCCGATGGCAAAGAGAGTGAAGAAAAGCGTAACGAGTAGCACTGGCTGCTCGGTCAATGAATGGCGAATGTTTCATTATAAGGAAACGGCTAATATTACCATTAGAGATGAGGAGAACAGATACTACACTTTGATCCCAGTCCGATGGCCAGGGAGTGAAGAAAAGCGTAACGAGTAGCACTGGCTGCTCGGTCAATGAATGCCGAATGTTTCATTAAAAGGAAACGGTTAATATTATCATTAGAGATGAGGAGAACAGATATTACCCTTTGATCCCAGTCACATGGCCAGGGAACATAAAATACTAGAATAAAATTGTAGCAGAAAAATAATCATATTTACCTCCCTCAGTAAGATTTGCACTATTTGCAAGCATTTCAAGAAACATCTCTTAATTTTCAATATTTTTAACAGTAAAATCATTAGCAAAATACTTGCATTCCACATATAAAATGTCTTATTATGTCATTAAAGCTTGTGTTATTTCCTGATTACTGACAGTCACAAATTATTGCTGCTGTTACAATGCAAACATGACCGCTCCGTTAACAGTGTACACTAGGAAGTAACAAAGAGGACACAACACTTCTATCAGTATGTCTGATGAAACCTCCAGGAAAGTGATTCGTTGTGCTCTCTCTGGCTAACACTCTCAGCTGGCATGAAATGGAAAGACTATATTTAATCCATTGCCAGGTTAACTACTAAGAAATTTGGTTCACTTTTTCGTAGGAGGCAATTTGTCTCTCCAGAATCTATCTTACATATCTATAAGTATACCATTCGTCCATGCTTAGAATATTGCTGCCACATATAATCCGGTGCCCCTGCTATTTAGCTCGACATCTAAATAAAATAAACGATGCAAAATATAACTCGGTATTTTTTTATCATACCTATGGTCAGATAATGAGCATTTGGGCCCCCTAGGCTAATGAGATTATACTCCACCCCCTCAGACGGAAACACCCTATAACTCACCCACTCTCGTCCTGAATATTTTTTAAATCGTGATATATTTCATCGACATTTACATTCACATAGTCTAAAGTAAATTTATTTCTCTGGTCGGAATCTGTTCAGACGCTGAAATTTATAAGATGCTTTTGACACAATACGGCGACATACTGCCCCGGAGACGTGTTTATGAGTGAATCGTGAAATTTAAAAGTGGCCGGCTAAGAGTGACTCACGAAGAAGGAACCGGACGCCCGTCATCCTCCGACCAGTGACCAGGAGATCCAGCAAGCTCGAGAGATGGTAATGGCAAGTTATCATCGATGAGGTAGCATGATCCCAGCACATTCGGATCACTGCTCTGTGTTCCTTCTTAGTACACACTGGTAGTGGAGCGGCCAGGTTTACACTGTAAGAGCAGCAAGAAAAGTGGCGAAATCAAGCTGAAACTTCGATCCCGTGACCACAATAGTACCGACTATAGGCGCGGTGAGTAGAAGGCAGTATGACAAATTTAACGATATGTTATGACGAAAGTGCGGATAATGTTTGATTACCCTCGTGCATTATAGATATTAACCCATTAAGGTAAACCACAAATCCAGTATGAATTATAGGTTTATAAAATGCCGATACCAAATATAGGTTTATAGGAATGCTTCATGAATTATAGGCTTGTATATATAGCATAATAATGCTTACAGGTCAGATCAAAATTGTTTAATAATTATATGACGTCAGTAATACATGAGCAATTAGAGTAAACGATTTGGAACTCTTTCAAAGCGAGAAAGTGAGTGTGGGGCATTTCCAGCCCAGGCATACTGCATTTTCAGTTTGATTTGACACATGCGAAGATCGAGTACGCATATTCAGAAGTGTTACGCGGAACCGGTTATTTTTCCAGCATTTCTAGCAACGGTTCGTATGTAAGCGCTCCATTTGAGGTCTGAAGTTGGCTTGTTTCCTAGTAGATATAAAAGGTAAGGAGATTCATCGAAAGTGCAACCGTTCGTCATGACAGGAAAAAAAATCGGTGTCTGCTCTATGAGGATGAAAACTTACTAACGTTTTTGGGGGTATTCTATGTTACAATCCAGTCAACTTTAAGGTGTGCGCACATGGGTTACGTGATTTCATGAGGGTAATGGTAATATTAGCCGTTGACTTATAACAAAAGTGCTACGCGTTACGCTTTTCCTCCGGCTGGGATAAAAGTGTAGTATCTTTTCTCTTCATCTCTAATGGTAATGGTAATATAATAAAACATTCGCATTCATTGACCGAGCAGCTAGTGCTACTTGGGTAGTCTTCTGTCCAGAAGGACCGTTTACTGACCGTTTTTTGCCACGTCTTTTTTGCGATATTGGATTAATTTCTGATCTCCATTTCGTTCTGTTATGTCTGTTTTTATTTTACTTTTTCTTACGTTTTCAATTTTGAACTGACTCATTTTTAAAAAGTTTCTGATTTTTTCTTTTTCAGTTTCTGACCCTCCCTCCATTTTTTTCTTTTTCTCCTGTCATTCTTTTATTTTTAGCTCTTTGAATTTCTTTTATTTTTAAATTATATTTTCCGTTTCCTTTTTAATTTCTGTAATCATCTGCTAAAGTTTATCGTTTTTTTATTAACGTCAGACTTTATTTTTTCATTGTTTACGTTATTACGTGTCATATCGTTCTTTGTTGTTCTTTGTTTTTCCCTTTTTAAATATCCGTTAAGTTTTCTGTGTTGTACTTGTGTAATATTTTCTGTACATATTTGTTTTAATTGTTTTGTATTTGTAATTTTTGTCTAATCTGTTCGTTTTTTCCGTTTTTGTTTTTCGTCGTTAACGGCCAGACTTGTATTTTAGCGGCCATATTTGTTTTTCTGATTTTTTAGTTTCGTATTTTTCTCGAACTTTCTTTGATTTTATAGTCCTAATTCGGTATTATTTTATTGTTGTTTGACTTTCTTTGTGTATTTTTTTTACCTTTTCGTACGTGTAACCTTTTTTGTGTCTAGTCCTTTTAAACGCATTTTGTGATTGTTTTGTATATTTCATTTTTGTTCGCATTTTTAAGTTAAACGTTTTATTCTTGTGTGTATTTTGCGTAAGGTTTTGTCTTTAGCACGTCTAACTGTTTTATTTGTTTTAGTCATTTATTTAACTTTTTATTTCCTTAATATTTTATTTTTGTAAAACGAAAAAAATATTTTAAAAACTGTTTAATTCTAAAAAATTGGGTGCCAAGAAGAACGTTAAAAAAACTTATTTGGGACTAGGAAAAAAAGACTGAGCCACCCGATAAATCGGAACAAAATAAAAATGCTGGTACTTCTAATGATTTGACAAGTATGGTGACCGATAATGGCCAAAAGATTCAAGAAACGTGTTTAGCGGAAACGAGTCAAAATTCTCTCACTTCTGCTGAAACTATGGAGGCCGAATCAGGCTAAATTACACAAAACCAAGAAACTATTACGGAAACCGAAACGAGACAAAATACTAATACAAGAAAATACCTGACAACAGAATGATAATGTAGCGGTGGGGTAGATGTCCTCTTGCTTAGCGTCTCCTCGTAAATGCAGTATCAACATCACGGAGTTCCTTGAGAAAGCTAAAAGCTACACCCATCTTGTTACAAAAGATGGGCTCTTGACAAATCACGAGAGCTACAGAAGGCTGGAAAAAGTATTGTGTCGGTCTTTGTGGTGGACAAGCGTTCGCGCAAAATTTGTCGCTCCACTAAAGACACCGTCATAAAGTCATTGACGTCCCTGGGGATTAAATCTGAGAGTCATTAAAGGCAAAGGCTTCTTCATGTGGGACATACTGTTATCCACGCCTACCGACTGTGAAGCAGTGAGCACTCGGGGCCTAATTATAAAAGATCTAATACTATAGACCGAATATCAAGGCAGACGTAGGATCATGTTTCAGTTCATGAGGTCCCTCCTCAGATTGTCGGCGAATACTTGGCCGCCTATCTGTGCAAATTTGGCCAGATACTCAGTGCGTCCTTCGACTATCTGACTGGGGGATGGACCTTTGAATTGATGGTGGATCTAAAGGCCTTCATCTCCATCCCCAACTGCCTGGATGTTGAGGGCCAGAAGATGCCGATCATAGTAACAGGTCGAAGACTGGCTTGCTGGAAGTGTGGACAGACTGATCAACAGTCCTCTTCCTGCCCAGAGATGAAGGCCTCTGGAGTTCTGGCCTCCACCGACACAAATCCCCCTCGGGGTGAGTCTGTTGTTTCCGTCTCGCCTGTAATGGGCATGCCAACAGCCGAAACCGGTGTGGTATTACCCCCGGTTGTGTCCGTCTCACGGCACCCTCTCCCCGAAAAGCCTTCGCCCGCAGCTTGTCCGGTTGTGGAGGAGGAAAAGGGGGAATGGCAGGTTGTTGGTAAAGCTAGAGGGAAGCTCTGGGCAGCGGGTCCTCGTCCCAATGAAGCCCCAATGGGAAAAGACACAAACAGTCCCACTCCCTCAAGCATTTCTAAGGGTGTTTCCCCGACCAGCTATTCAGAAAAGTTACGGCAACAAAAGCAAAAATATGAACCTTCATTCAAGGAAACCAAAAAACTGCGCCAACTCAAAGAGTCACTTAAACTAAGCAAAGAAAGAAAATCTGGCACCAACTCCTCGGCACCTTCTTCCCCGTCAGCCAAACAACACATAATGACCCCTCCTCCAGTTCTAAGATTCTCATCTCCATCTCTACACAAAAATGACAACATTAAAAAAGGCCCCCATCAGAGCTTCACCTGTCAACGACCAAACTTCAACTATTAGCCCCAAACCATCCCCTGTCAAAACTCCTGCAGCAACACCAAAAAGACAGAATTCTAAAAGGCAAAGAAGCCATTCACCTGAAAATATAGAATCTGCATCCAATAAAAAACCCAAACCCATATTTAACACAGGGGAAGACGTGTGCCGAGTCTCTAAACAACTAGAGGACAAGGCCTTGCAATACTCCAAGAAAATGAGAAATATCAAATCCCTAGTAAATTTCAGAAAAATCAACAATTTAAATATTGAAGACCCCAGAAACTTCCCGAACGCTAAAAGGGTCTTAACTGTCATCAGAGGAGGTGAAAACGGTCAGCAAATTTGGGCCATGGTTGCGGAGGCATGTGAAGTCTTTGGCATGTTTCCGCCCATGGCCTGCTTTGATAATGACATTGTAAAAAAATTGCAACAATTTTGTTCAGGGAGGTTCTTTTTTTTACCCTTCCCTGTATAGAGCGTTAAAACTGACTTTCCCTCTGGACATTGGCGGCCTGACTCCCGACGTTACCATCAAAACTGAGATGGGAACAGGCTCGATGGGAGAGGCCGTTGGTGTCCTTTCCCCTTCCATGTTTAATGCAGGAGAGCAACACTAATCGGTTTCAGTATAGCTCTCTGGTTAGCTAGTCTGAATGTCCGAGGCCTGAGGGCGGAGTCACGCAGGGCGAGGCTCCTTCGTGACCTTCAGCGTCTCGGAGTGAATGTTTGTTGTGTACAAGACACTCGTTTTTCTACTCATGACTATGAGGACATTCTGTCTAGGGGGTTCTCCCTCTATTCAGCATGTTTTGATGGTCGTTCGAGAGGTGTCTCTTGGCTAGTGAGCAAGTATTTGAAAGCTGCGTGTACTCTTGTCTTCGCAGATCCGGCGGGCAGGCTTTGCGTGCTGGATGTTACCATAAAGGATAAGGCTCTGCGTTTCATTGGGGTTTATGCGCCCAATAACCATTCTGAGCGGCCTGCTTTGTTTCGGCAGATCGATCCGTTTTTGATGACATCTCGTCGGCTATTTTTAGCGGGGGAATTGGAATGCCGTCCTTGTCCCCATATAGATCGTATAGGGCTAAATTCGGGTATTAACAACCTGGACGTGAAACCATTTTGGGACTTTATCGACAGGTTTGATCTTGTCGATGAGTACCGCAATGAGCACCCTCGGGAAGTTGTTTGGACTTGGACAAATAATGGCGGCTCGGATGCTGGGACTATTTCTAGCTACCTCAACCGAATCTTCGTTATCAGAGTCGATGTAGGGCTCTTAGAGTGTCCAAGTTTTCATTATATAGTTTATACGGACCATAGGCTTGTCCGGGTCCGTGTAAATTTAGATATGCCTAAGGTTAGGTTGGCTGGATACGGGAAATTAAACTGCTCACTATTTGGTGAGCAGGATTTCCGGGACCAGCTGCTACTAATGATTCAAAGGGAATTGACGGGGGCTGTTGTTGGGAATGCCTGGTGGGACAATTTAAAATCCAAAATTAGAACGTTTGCTGCTGATTTTAGCCGTCGACTCAATCTAGATACATTAGCGGCGCAAACGGCTTTAGAGCAAAAAGTAGATCGGGCTGTAAAATCCCGTGATAGTGGGTAAATAGCTTTATCTAAGGCAGAGTTGTCCTCCTTGCTTATCAAGAAGGATCAAGATCTGGTAGTTAGGGCTAGGTTAAAAAGAATGTCCTCTGAGGCGACGAATACGGCCGCTGAATTGCATGCAGAGGAGTCTCGAAATGCATCTCGGCGACATATCGCATGCGTCACATTGCCGGATAAGCGGACCGTGACTTCAAACGCGGGTTTGATTTTCAACAACTGGATTAAGCAGGGGTCTATACCTCAGCGCTTCACAGGGGTGTGATCAAGTTGCTACGCAAGGACAAGAACGGTGGGGATGGGATAGGTAATTTTCGCCCTTTAACTATGTTGAATACAAAGTTAAAGATTTTGGCAAAGATCTGAGCCAACCGTTTGCAGGCTGTCCTGTCTAGTCTGATTGGCTCCGAACAGACTTGTGCTGTGAAGGGTAGGACATTTCAAGACAACCTTCATATGGTACGCTTGATCATTGAGAAAGTCGACAGTGAAGCCAAACTGATCAATTTAGATCAGTCCAAGGCCTTCGATAGGGTTGACCATCGATTCCTGGAGGCTATCCTTTCAGCGGCTGGTTTCGCGCCCTACTTTCGTACCTGGTTCCGACTTCTGTATGCGACTCCCGGTGCGCTGGTGGACGTGAATGGAGTACGATCCGAGCCTTTCGTATTGTCTCGCTCCATTCGTCAAGGTTGTCCGCTTTCGCTTTTGCTTTACGTTCTTGCGTTGGAACCTTTCCTTCGCAAGTTAAAGGCGAATCCGGTCGTGCGCGGAATTTCACTGTCTGGGGCTACCACCTCGGCCAGATATTCTGCCTATGCTGCCGACGTTTCGGTTCTTGTGTCGAGCAGAGCCGAGGTTGACGAAGTCAGCAAAGAAATCAGTGGCTATGATGACAGGGGCCAAGATCAACCGCGTCTGTTGGCTTGCGTTTGGGTGCGTGGAAAGGAGTTTCTCTTCCCGGACCTTTCCTGTGGATGGATGGGCCGGTCAAGATACTCGGCGTATGGTTCGGCCCTGATCTCAAGTTGGAAATGAATTGGTCGTAGGTGTGAGGGAAGGCCGAAATCGAAATTAATTTGTGGTCTCGGAGGAATATTATCTTGAAGGGGAGGGCGGAAGTATGTGTTTCACACATCTACCCGATTCTCCTTTACCGACTCTCTGTACTTCTACTTCCGTATACCACACTAATGTCATTAGCAAGGCTTTTGTTCTCTTTCTTGTGGAGAGGCAAAGCCGCTATGGTATCTCGGGAGATCTGTTGCCTTCATCCAACTGAAGGCGGTCTGGGTATGCCTAGCATTGAGATTCGTCAATATATGCTTCGAGTCGGGTTCCTATATCGAATAAGTCGCGATTCGGATGAGGAGGGCGCCTTCTGGAAGGAAGACGCCCGTAAAACTTTCCCATCCCTCAGAAGTGCGCCTCGAATGAGGAGGAGTCACATCGTTTGCCTCGAGCCGAATTCTTCTTCTATCGTGAGTGTCGTATTGCTCTGAAACGCTTCTTATGTGCGTCGGATGGCTTCTCCAACGTCCAGGCGTTGTCTCGTAGGGCATTATATCAATTGTTAGTCAGGGGGGCCGTGCGTGATGAGCTGTTTGAATAGCTCGGTCTTACGAAGCAGGAGGCTCGTTCAAGATGGGCTTGGGCGCCCGGGTTGAAATGCCTCAATAATTAAGTGGCACCACTCACCTGGGTGATGATTCGTGGTGCCATCTCGATCGCCAAAAGACTGAGAACAATAGTCCGAATAATGTAATAGTGTACATAATACCTCATCTCAGAAATATAGACAGATACTGAAGGGCCGAAACGTTGTAATAAATATGGCAACAAAGAAGAGGACAATAGTCCGAATAATGTAAATAGTGTACATAATACCTCATCTCAGAAATATAGACAGATACTGAAGGGCCGAAACTTTGTAATAAATATGGCGACAAAGATGAGGACAATAGTCCGAATAATGTAAATAGCGTACATAATAACTCATCTCAGAAATATAGACCCATACAAAT
Organism: Acanthosepion esculentum; assembly: GCA_964036315.1. Classification (NCBI taxonomy): domain Eukaryota; kingdom Metazoa; phylum Mollusca; class Cephalopoda; order Sepiida; family Sepiidae; genus Acanthosepion; species Acanthosepion esculentum. The sequence continues at coordinate 66,623,703 of OZ038509.1, read as the reverse complement.
GTGTGTCTGTATATATATATATATATATATATATATATATATATATATATATATATATAAGGCAGGATGTGTTTGTGTGTGTAACGAATGCACGGCCGCAATTTTCGAGGGATTTGCACCAAAATTTACATGCACATGCTCCCAGTTAGCGGGAAGGCCAAGACCGACGTTGAATTTCCCAACTCCCATCGATAGTGGAAATAATCCATTTTTTCATGCTTGTACGGCAGTTTTCATAGTTTGCGGCCATTTTCTACTGGTCAGAGTGAGAGCCGATAGCTGGCTGCCACGAATAGGAAGGAAGATTCTAGTGGCCAGCGTGAGAGCCAACAGCTGACTGACACGAATGTTAACTAGCATGCTAGCATGCAAAAAAAATCGATAGCTGCATTCGTCACAAGTGGGAAAAATTTAAATCTGAATGGCACTTTACTCCAATTGGCACATTCGCTTGCTTAAACTCAACGTTGATTCTGATTCCGCAGAACTGGGTTGGGTGTGAAAAACTATTTGTTGTTAACATTCTTTTGTCATTCGGTTTTTCCAGTTACGAGTCCTTTTTTAAAGCTGATCGTTTTGAGTTCATTTTGTTTAGTTTCATTTCTCGTAACAGATTTAATGTTTAGTACGATTTTTGAATCAAGCACGGGCAGCAACGCCGGGACATGCTGGTGGTATATATATGTGTGTATGTGTATGTGTATGTTTGTGTGTGTGATAAGTACCTATCTATGCACTTTGAATATTTCAAATCGATGGCGCGAACTCGATGATGCATGCCAACCTATCTGATGGGACCTTAATACACTTGCGATAACAACCAACTCTATTTCTGTCACTTGCAAGGTATTTTAGCAGGGCATGACATCATTTAGGCCCGTTAGCATCCTTATAGTTCAAATGTAATTTATTGTTGCTTTTATCCAAATCACATCGGACGAGATTAAGGAGGAGAAACTAAAGAGCTGATAGCCATCTGGAAAGTAGAATTTTATTTAAAAAGATGTATGGAAGCTGAGATATGTGTTTGGACTCCCAAAACGGATAACATTGATGCGGACTAAGGAGACATTTCTCACCGAGAACTAGTTTATCGTTAATTTTAAACAGCTGGATACTATCTGAAAATATGACTGCGCGGATATTTTATCGTATAGCGCTGCGGGAAAAGCAATCGGTGAATAGATTTCGAATTCTGGTCGAGTTGGTGACGTTCATTTCGCACTAATATATTTTAGAAAGATAAAAATTAATTTCTTCACCCACCAGCTATGCGTTAACTAACTGATTAGACTTGTCTGTTCGGTCTTGCTTGGCAACCAGTCTAGAAAACACTATCTCCAAGCAACTTGATCCACGAGTGTGGGCAGATTTAAACTCACTATGACCGAAGTTCTTATCGTGTAATTTGAGCAATACAGCGTCAAAAATTTAGACAGATATTTTCTGATCATGTCTCGCGTTGATGACTGGATATAAAAAATAATTTCACGGTAACTGCTCCGATGAGCTGCTTTCGCTGGTTCCCAGACTTCATGAATTTAAGCGTTCAACTAGGCTGGCATCTCGCTCTCACCCTTTCACTGAGGAAACTGTTAAATGTAACCGTCTCTTTTACTCCAATAGCTTCATGTCTCGCACTTCTCGCCTGTGGAACTCCCCCCTTTTCCTGTTACTCTGATAGCTATAATCTCCAACTATTCAAACGTAATGTCAATCGATGTAATGTCAGACTTGATCTATCCGCTATCCTTCTCTTCATCCTTTCCTCTATCACTCCTATTTGCTCTCGCTCCAACTCTCTGTAACCCCTTGCCTTGATCTATCCCCTATCCTTCTCCTCATCTTTTCCCCTATCACTCCTATTTGCTCTCGCTCCAACTCTCTGTAACCCCTTGCCTTGATCTATCCCCTATCCTTCTCCTCATCCTTTCCTCTATCACTCGTATTTGCTCTCGCTCCAACTCTCTGTAACCCCTTGCCTTGATCTATCCCCTATCCTTCTCTTCATCCTTTCCTCTATCACTACTATTTGCTCTCGCTCCAACTCTCTGTAACCCCTTGCCTTGATCTATCCCCTATCCTTCTCTTCATCCTTTCCTCTATCACTCCTATTTGCTCTCGCTCCAACTCTCTGTAACCCCTTGCCTTGATCTATCCCCTATCCTTCTCTTCATCCTTTCCTCTATCACTCCTATTTGCTCTCGCTCCAACTCTCTGTAACCCCTTGCCTTGATCTCTCCCCTATCCTTTTCTTCATCCTTTCCTCTATCACTCCTATTTGCTCTCGCTCCAACTCTCTGTAACCCCTTGCCTTGATCTATCCCCTATCCTTCTCTTCATCCTTTCCTATATCACTCCTATTTGCTCTCGCTCCAACTCTCTGTAACCCCTTGCCTTGATCTATCCCCTATCCTTCTCTTCATCCTTTCCTCTATCACTCCTATTTGCTCTCGCTCCAACTCTCTGTAACCCCTTGCCTTGATCTATCCCCTATCCTTTTCTTCATCCTTTCCTCTATCACTCCTATTTGCTCTCGCTCCAACTCTCTGTAACCCCTTGCCTTGATCTATCCCCTATCCTTCTCATCATCCTTTCCTCTATCACTCCTATTTGCTCTCGCTCCAACTCTCTGTAACCCCTTGCCTTGATCTATCCCCTATCCTTTTCTTCATCCTTTCCTATATCACTCCTATTTGCTCTCGCTCCAACTCTCTGTAACCCCTTGCTTTGATCTATCCCCTATCCTTCTCTTCATCCTTTCCTCTATCACTCCTATTTGCTCTCGCTCCAACTCTCTGTAACCCCTTGCCTTGATCTATCCCCTATCCCTTTCTTCATCCTTTCCTCTATCACTCCTATTTGCTCTCGCTCCAAATCTCTGTAACCCCTTGCCTTGATCTATCCCCTATCCTTCTCTTCATCCTTTCCTCTATCACTCCTATTTGCTCTCGCTCCAACTCTCTGTAACCCCTTGCCTTGATCTATCCCCTATCCTTCTCTTCATCCTTTCCTCTATCACTCCTATTTGCTCTCGCTCCAACTCTCTGTAACCCCTTGCCTTGATCTATCCCCTATCCTTCTCTTCATCCTTTCCTCTATCACTCCTATTTGCTCTCGCTCCAACTCTCTGTAACCCCTTGCCTTGATCTATCCCCTATCCTTTTCTTCATCCTTTCCTCTATCACTCCTATTTGCTCTCGCTCCAACTCTCTGTAACCCCTTGCCTTGATCTATCCCCTATCCTTCTCTTCATCCTTTCCTCTATCACTCCTATTTGCTCTCGCTCCAACTCTCTGTAACCCCTTGCCTTGATCTATCCCCTATCCTTTTCTTCATCCTTTCCTCTATCACTCCTATTTGCTCTCGCTCCAACTCTCTGTAACCCCTTGCCTTGATCTATCCCCTATCCTTCTCATCATCCTTTCCTCTATCACTCCTATTTGCTCTCGCTCCAACTCTCTGTAACCCCTTGCCTTGATCTATCCCCTATCCTTTTCTTCATCCTTTCCTATATCACTCCTATTTGCTCTCGCTCCAACTCTCTGTAACCCCTTGCCTTGATCTATCCCCTATCCTTTTCTTCATCCTTTCCTCTATCACTCCTATTTGCTCTCGCTCCAACTCTCTGTAACCCCTTGCCTTGATCTATCCCCTATCCTTTTCTTCATCCTTTCCTCTATCACTCCTATTTGCTCTCGCTCCAACTCTCTGTAACCCCTTGCCTTGATCTATCCCCTATCCTTTTCTTCATCCTTTCCTCTATCACTCCTATTTGCTCTCGCTCCAACTCTCTGTAACCCCTTGCCTTGATCTATCCCCTATCCTTCTCATCATCCTTTCCTCTATCACTCCTATTTGCTCTCGCTCCAACTCTCTGTAACCCCTTGCCTTGATCTCTCCCCTATCCTTTTCTTCATCCTTTCCTCTATCACTCCTATTTGCTCTCGCTCCAACTCTCTGTAACCCCTTGCCTTGATCTATCCCCTATCCTTCTCTTCATCCTTTCCTCTATCACTCCTATTTGGTCTCGCTCCAACTCTCTGTAACCCCTTGCCTTGATCTATCCCCTATCATTCTCTTCATCCTTTCCTCTATCACTCCTATTTGCTCTCGCTCCAACTCTCTGTAACCCCTTGCCTTGATCTATCCCCTATCCTTCTCTTCATCCTTTCCTCTATCACTCCTATTTGCTCTCGCTCCAACTCTCTGTAACCCCTTGCCTTGATCTCTCCCCTATCCTTTTCTTCATCCTTTCCTCTATCACTCCTATTTGCTCTCGCTCCAACTCTCTGTAACCCCTTGCCTTGATCTATCCCCTATCCTTCTCTTCATCCTTTCCTATATCACTCCTATTTGCTCTCGCTCCAACTCTCTGTAACCCCTTGCCTTGATCTATCCCCTATCCTTCTCTTCATCCTTTCCTCTATCACTCCTATTTGCTCTCGCTCCAACTCTCTGTAACCCCTTGCCTTGATCTATCCCCTATCCTTTTCTTCATCCTTTCCTCTATCACTCCTATTTGCTCTCGCTCCAACTCTCTGTAACCCCTTGCCTTGATCTATCCCCTATCCTTCTCATCATCCTTTCCTCTATCACTCCTATTTGCTCTCGCTCCAACTCTCTGTAACCCCTTGCCTTGATCTATCCCCTATCCTTTTCTTCATCCTTTCCTATATCACTCCTATTTGCTCTCGCTCCAACTCTCTGTAACCCCTTGCCTTGATCTATCCCCTATCCTTCTCTTCATCCTTTCCTCTATCACTCCTATTTGCTCTCGCTCCAACTCTCTGTAACCCCTTGCTTTGATCTATCCCCTATCCTTCTCTTCATCCTTTCCTCTATCACTCCTATTTGCTCTCGCTCCAACTCTCTGTAACCCCTTGCCTTGATCTATCCCCTATCCTTTTCTTCATCCTTTCCTCTATCACTCCTATTTGCTCTCGCTCCAACTCTCTGTAACCCCTTGCCTTGATCTATCCCCTATCCTTCTCTTCATCCTTTCCTCTATCACTCCTATTTGCTCTCGCTCCAACTCTCTGTAACCCCTTGCCTTGATCTATCCCCTATCCTTCTCTTCATCCTTTCCTCTATCACTCCTATTTGCTCTCGCTCCAACTCTCTGTAACCCCTTGCCTTGATCTATCCCCTATCCTTCTCTTCATCCTTTCCTCTATCACTCCTATTTGCTCTCGCTCCAACTCTCTGTAACCCCTTGCCTTGATCTCTCCCCTATCCTTTTCTTCATCCTTTCCTCTATCACTCCTATTTGCTCTCGCTCCAACTCTCTGTAACCCCTTGCCTTGATCTATCCCCTATCCTTCTCATCATCCTTTCCTCTATCACTCCTATTTGCTCTCGCTCCAACTCTCTGTAACCCCTTGCCTTGATCTATCCCCTATCCTTTTCTTCATCCTTTCCTCTATCACTCCTATTTGCTCTCGCTCCAACTCTCTGTAACCCCTTGCCTTGATCTCTCCCCTATCCTTTTCTTCATCCTTTCCTCTATCACTCCTATTTGCTCTCGCTCCAACTCTCTGTAACCCCTTGCCTTGATCTATCCCCTATCCTTCTCATCATCCTTTCCTCTATCACTCCTATTTGCTCTCGCTCCAACTCTCTGTAACCCCTTGCCTTGATCTATCCCCTATCCTTCTCTTCATCCTTTCCTCTATCACTCCTATTTGCTCTCGCTCCAACTCTCTGTAACCCCTTGCCTTGATCTATCCCCTATCCTTTTCTTCATCCTTTCCTCTATCACTCCTATTTGCTCTCGCTCCAACTCTCTGTAACCCCTTGCTTTGATCTATCCCCTATCCTTCTCTTCATCATTTCCTCTATCACTCCTATTTGCTCTCGCTCCAACTCTCTGTAACCCCTTGCCTTGATCTATCCCCTATCCTTCTCTTCATCCTTTCCTATATCACTCCTATTTGCTCTCGCTCCAACTCTCTGTAACCCCTTGCTTTGATCTATCCCCTATCCTTCTCTTCATCCTTTCCTATATCACTCCTATTTGCTCTCGCACCAACTCTCTGTAACCCCTTGCCTTGATCTATCCCCTATCCTTTTCTTCATCCTTTCCTCTATCACTCCTATTTGCTCTCGCTCCAACTCTCTGTAACCCCTTGCCTTGATCTATCCCCTATCCTTCTCTTCATCCTTTCCTATATCACTCCTATTTGCTCTCGCACCAACTCTCTGTAACCCCTTGCCTTGATCTCTCCCCTATCCTTTTCTTCATCCTTTCCTCTATCACTCCTATTTGCTCTCGCTCCAACTCTCTGTAACCCCTTGCTTTGATCTATCCCCTATCCTTCTCTTCATCATTTCCTCTATCACTCCTATTTGCTCTCGCTCCAACTCTCTGTAACCCCTTGCCTTGATCTATCCCCTATCCTTTTCTTCATCCTTTCCTATATCACTCCTATTTGCTCTCGCACCAACTCTCTGTAACCCCTTGCCTTGATCTATCCCCTATCCTTCTCTTCATCCTTTCCTCTATCACTCCTATTTGCTCTCGCTCCAACTCTCTGTAACCCCTTGCCTTGATCTATCCCCTATCCTTCTCTTCATCCTTTCCTCTATCACTCCTATTTGCTCTCGCTCCAACTCTCTGTAACCCCTTGCCTTGATCTATCCCCTATCCTTCTCTTCATCCTTTCCTCTATCACTCCTATTTGCTCTCGCTCCAACTCTCTGTAACCCCTTGCCTTGATCTCTCCCCTATCCTTTTCTTCATCCTTTCCTCTATCACTCCTATTTGCTCTCGCTCCAACTCTCTGTAACCCCTTGCCTTGATCTATCCCCTATCCTTCTCATCATCCTTTCCTCTATCACTCCTATTTGCTCTCGCTCCAACTCTCTGTAACCCCTTGCCTTGATCTATCCCCTATCCTTTTCTTCATCCTTTCCTCTATCACTCCTATTTGCTCTCGCTCCAACTCTCTGTAACCCCTTGCCTTGATCTCTCCCCTATCCTTTTCTTCATCCTTTCCTCTATCACTCCTATTTGCTCTCGCTCCAACTCTCTGTAACCCCTTGCCTTGATCTATCCCCTATCCTTCTCATCATCCTTTCCTCTATCACTCCTATTTGCTCTCGCTCCAACTCTCTGTAACCCCTTGCCTTGATCTATCCCCTATCCTTCTCTTCATCCTTTCCTCTATCACTCCTATTTGCTCTCGCTCCAACTCTCTGTAACCCCTTGCCTTGATCTCTCCCCTATCCTTTTCTTCATCCTTTCCTCTATCACTCCTATTTGCTCTCGCTCCAACTCTCTGTAACCCCTTGCTTTGATCTATCCCCTATCCTTCTCTTCATCATTTCCTCTATCACTCCTATTTGCTCTCGCTCCAACTCTCTGTAACCCCTTGCCTTGATCTATCCCCTATCCTTCTCTTCATCCTTTCCTATATCACTCCTATTTGCTCTCGCACCAACTCTCTGTAACCCCTTGCCTTGATCTATCCCCTATCCTTTTCTTCATCCTTTCCTCTATCACTCCTATTTGCTCTCGCTCCAACTCTCTGTAACCCCTTGCCTTGATCTATCCCCTATCCTTTTCTTCATCCTTTCCTCTATCACTCCTATTTGCTCTCGCTCCAACTCTCTGTAACCCCTTGCCTTGATCTATCCCCTATCCTTCTCTTCATCCTTTCCTCTATCACTCCTATTTGCTCTCGCACCAACTCTCTGTAACCCCTTGCCTTGATCTATCCCCTATCCTTCTCTTCATCCTTTCCTCTATCACTCCTATTTGCTCTCGCTCCAACTCTCTGTAACCCCTTGCCTTGATCTATCCCCTATCCTTCTCTTCATCCTTTCCTCTATCACTCCTATTTGCTCTCGCTCCAACTCTCTGTAACCCCTTGCCTTGATCTATCCCCTATCCTTCTCTTCATCCTTTCCTCTATCACTCCTATTTGCTCTCGCTCCAACTCTCTGTAACCCCTTGCCTTGATCTATCCCCTATCCTTCTCTTCATCCTTTCCTATATCACTCCTATTTGCTCTCGCACCAACTCTCTGTAACCCCTTGCCTTGATCTATCCCCTATCCTTTTCTTCATCCTTTCCTCTATCACTCCTATTTGCTCTCGCACCAACTCTCTGTAACCCCTTGCCTTGATCTATCCCCTATCCTTCTCATCATCCTTTCCTCTATCACTCCTATTTGCTCTCGCTCCAACTCTCTGTAACCCCTTGCCTTGATCTATCCCCTATCCTTTTCTTCATCCTTTCCTCTATCACTCCTATTTGCTCTCGCTCCAACTCTCTGTAACCCCTTGCCTTGATCTCTCCCCTATCCTTTTCTTCATCCTTTCCTCTATCACTCCTATTTGCTCTCGCACCAACTCTCTGTAACCCCTTGCCTTGATCTATCCCCTATCCTTTTCTTCATCCTTTCCTCTATCACTCCTATTTGCTCTCGCTCCAACTCTCTGTAACCCCTTGCCTTGATCTCTCCCCTATCCTTTTCTTCATCCTTTCCTCTATCACTCCTATTTGCTCTCGCTCCAACTCTCTGTAACCCCTTGCCTTGATCTATCCCCTATCCTTCTCATCATCCTTTCCTCTATCACTCCTATTTGCTCTCGCTCCAACTCTCTGTAACCCCTTGCCTTGATCTATCCCCTATCCTTCTCATCATCCTTTCCTCTATCACTCCTATTTGCTCTCGCTCCAACTCTCTGTAACCCCTTGCCTTGATCTATCCCCTATCCTTTTCTTCATCCTTTCCTCTATCACTCCTATTTGCTCTCGCTCCAACTCTCTGTAACCCCTTGCCTTGATCTCTCCCCTATCCTTTTCTTCATCCTTTCCTCTATCACTCCTATTTGCTCTCGCTCCAACTCTCTGTAACCCCTTGCCTTGATCTATCCCCTATCCTTTTCTTCATCCTTTCCTCTATCACTCCTATTTGCTCTCGCTCCAACTCTCTGTAACCCCTTGCCTTGATCTCTCCCCTATCCTTTTCTTCATCCTTTCCTCTATCACTCCTATTTGCTCTCGCTCCAACTCTCTGTAACCCCTTGCCTTGATCTATCCCCTATCCTTCTCATCATCCTTTCCTCTATCACTCCTATTTGCTCTCGCTCCAACTCTCTGTAACCCCTTGCCTTGATCTATCCCCTATCCTTTTCTTCATCCTTTCCTCTATCACTCCTATTTGCTCTCGCTCCAACTCTCTGTAACCCCTTGCTTTGATCTATCCCCTATCCTTCTCTTCATCATTTCCTCTATCACTCCTATTTGCTCTCGCTCCAACTCTCTGTAACCCCTTGCTTTGATCTATCCCCTATCCTTCTCTTCATCCTTTCCTATATCACTCCTATTTGCTCTCGCACCAACTCTCTGTAACCCCTTGCCTTGATCTATCCCCTATCCTTTTCTTCATCCTTTCCTCTATCACTCCTATTTGCTCTCGCTCCAACTCTCTGTAACCCCTTGCCTTGATCTATCCCCTATCCTTCTCTTCATCCTTTCCTATATCACTCCTATTTGCTCTCGCACCAACTCTCTGTAACCCCTTGCCTTGATCTCTCCCCTATCCTTTTCTTCATCCTTTCCTCTATCACTCCTATTTGCTCTCGCTCTAACTCTCTGTAACCCCTTGCCTTGATCTATCCCCTATCCTTCTCTTCATCCTTTCCTATATCACTCCTATTTGCTCTCGCACCAACTCTCTGTAACCCCTTGCCTTGATCTCTCCCCTATCCTTTTCTTCATCCTTTCCTCTATCACTCCTATTTGCTCTCGCTCCAACTCTCTGTAACCCCTTGCTTTGATCTATCCCCTATCCTTCTCTTCATCATTTCCTCTATCACTCCTATTTGCTCTCGCTCCAACTCTCTGTAACCCCTTGCCTTGATCTATCCCCTATCCTTCTCTTCATCCTTTCCTATATCATTCCTATTTGCTCTCGCTCCAACTCTCTGTAACCCCTTGCTTTGATCTATCCCCTATCCTTCTCTTCATCCTTTCCTCTATCACTCCTATTTGCTCTCGCTCCAACTCTCTGTAACCCCTTGCCTTGATCTCTCCCCTATCCTTTTCTTCATCCTTTCCTCTATCACTCCTATTTGCTCTCGCTCCAACTCTCTGTAACCCCTTGCCTTGATCTCTCCCCTATCCTTTTCTTCATCCTTTCCTCTATCACTCCTATTTGCTCTCGCTCCAACTCTCTGTAACCCCTTGCCTTGATCTCTCCCCTATCCTTTTCTTCATCCTTTCCTCTATTACTCCTATTTGCTCTCGCTCCAACTCTCTGTAACCCCTTGCCTTGATCTATCCCCTATCCTTCTCTTCATCCTTTCCTCTATCACTCCTATTTGCTCTCGCTCCAACTCTCTGTAACCCCTTGCCCTGATCTATCCCCTATCCTTCTCTTCATCCTTTCCTATATCACTCCTATTTGCTCTCGCTCCAACTCTCTGTAACCCCTTGCTTTGATCTATCCCCTATCCTTCTCTTCATCCTTTCCTCTATCACTCCTATTTGCTCTCGCTCCAACTCTCTGTAACCCCTTGCCTTGATCTCTCCCCTATCCTTTTCTTCATCCTTTCCTCTATCACTCCTATTTGCTCTCGCTCCAACTCTCTGTAACCCCTTGCTTTGATCTATCCCCTATCCTTCTCTTCATCATTTCCTCTATCACTCCTATTTGCTCTCGCTCCAACTCTCTGTAACCCCTTGCCTTGATCTATCCCCTATCCTTCTCTTCATCCTTTCCTCTATCACTCCTATTTGCTCTCGCTCCAACTCTCTGTAACCCCTTGCCTTGATCTATCACCTATCCTTCTCTTCATCCTTTCCTCTATCACTCCTATTTGCTCTCGCTCCAACTCTCTGTAACCCCTTGCCCTGATCTATCCCCTATCCTTCTCTTCATCCTTTCCTATATCACTCCTATTTGCTCTCGCTCCAACTCTCTGTAACCCCTTGCCTTGATCTCTCCCCTATCCTTTTCTTCATCCTTTCCTCTATCACTCCTATTTGCTCTCGCTCCAACTCTCTGTAACCCCTTGCTTTGATCTATCCCCTATCCTTCTCTTCATCCTTTCCTCTATCACTCCTATTTGCTCTCGCTCCAACTCTCTGTAACCCCTTGCCTTGATCTCTCCCCTATCCTTCTCATCATCCTTTCCTCTATCACTCCTATTTGCTCTCGCTCCAACTCTCTGTAACCCCTTGCTTTGATCTATCCCCTATCCTTCTCTTCATCCTTTCCTCTATCACTCCTATTTGCTCTCGCTCCAACTCTCTGTAACACCTTACATGATAGTGGCTTCCCGACTTGCTTGGGGCCAAACGCTTAAAATATATATATATCTATTATTTAATACAAGCTCATTACGGCACATCTTATGCTTACAATTCACTTTAGAAGTAGGTTTATTTTGCCTGACTTCGTGTCGTTCCGACATTAGAGCTTAATGTTATTAAGCGTGTCGGTACTGGATTTTGAATTTAGCAGATAGGTCAGTGAGCTGTCGATTTATGATGCTATCAGTCCCTACCCGACCCCAGCGTCTACCTTCCCCTATCTTCGTGCTGATATATTTATTGCACCACGCAAAGACTCCATAAATCGCAGATTTCCTTCAATTTTAAAGACAGGAATTAACCCTAAGTCCATTTCTTAGTGACTCCATTGACGTTCTGGACATTTTATCTAGACCCAGCTCATGAGTATCGGAGTGTTTATCTGATTACAAATGTGATATGTGAATAAATACCTTGTAATGCAAACAGAAGAATAGCACACGATCGGCAAGCCTCTGCCTTCAGTGGTTCATGGGCCTTGCATTGAGGGAAAAACTATAACAAAATGCAATGCAAGAATTAAAGATACTAAACTCAACCAATTAGGTAGATTTTAAAATTTTGGAGTTGTTAATATTTCTCTTGATATTCCTACCGTGAAAGGCACACAAAGTACAATGGGTAGAGAGGATGAAGCTTACTTTATGCGAATATGCGTTGAAAATAACGGTTAACCCGAATTGTATTAACAGATGACGAAAAAATTTAACAGTAAAATCCGAAACGGATTGGAATATAGAAGGATGACTTCCAAAACACAAGCCAAGAAACAGAAAAAATGGTTAGAAACAAAGAAAATAATATTGAAATAATATCTATATTCCTGAGACGTCGTATTGTATCTATTTCCACCATTCGGAAACTTGTCCTCATCTTTATTGCTATACTCACCTTCAACATCTGTCTCTATTTCTGAGATGAGGTATTGTAACTATTTACACTATTTACATTGTTCGGACTGTTGTCCTCATCTTTATTGCCATATTCACCTTCAACATCTGTCTCTATTTCTCAGATGAGGTATTGTAACTATTTACACTACTTACATTGTTCGGACTGTTGTCCTCATCTTTATTGCCATATTCACCTTCAACATCTGTCTCTGTTTCTCAGATGAAGTATTGTTACTATTTACACTATTTACATTGTTTGGACTGTTGTCCTCATCTTTATTGCCTTATTCACATTCAAAATCTGACTCTATTTCTGAGATGAGGTATTGTAACTATTTACACTATTTACATTGTTTGGACTGTTGTCCTCATCTTTATTGCCATATTCACCTTCAAGATCTGTCTCTATTTCTCAGATGAGGTATTGTAACTATTTACACTATTAACATTGTTCAGACTGTTGTCCTCATCATTATTGCCATATTCACCTTCAACATCTGTCTCTATTTCTCAGATGAGGGATTGTAACTATTTACACTATTTACATTGTTTGGACTGTTGTCCTCATCTTTATTGCCATATTCACCTTCAACATCTGTCTCTATTTCTCAGTTGAGGTATTGTAACTATTTACACTATTTACATTGTTTGGACTGTTGTCCTCATCTTTATTGCCATATTTACCTTCAACATCTGTCTCTATTTCTCAGATGAGGTATTGTAACTATTTACACTATTTACATTGTTTGGACTGTTGTCCTCATCTTTATTGCCATATTCACCTTCAACATCTGTCTCTATTTCTCAGTTGAGGTATTGTAACTATTTACACTATTTACATTGTTTGGACTGTTGTCCTCATCTTTATTGCCATATTCACCTTCAACATCTGTCTCTATTTCTCAGTTGAGGTATTGTAACTATTTACACTATTTACATTGTTTGGACTGTTCTCCTCATCTTTATTGCGATATTCATCTTCAACATCTGTCTCTATTTCTCAGATGAGGTATTGTAACTATTTACACTATTTACATTGTTTGGGCAGTTGTCCTCATCTTTATTGCCATATTCACCTTCTACATCTGTCTCTATTTCTGAGATGAGGAATTGTAGCTATTTACACTATTTACATTGTTCGGACTGTTGTCCTCATCTTTATTATATTCACGATGTTCCAGGCGTTCTACTTCAGGTAATATTTGGAATTTTGAACCGAAATTGTTGTCCTTATTTTTTTTAATTACCATAGAAAGAAAACAAAAGTAATTTATTCAACTGTTATTATTTAAATATAATTTGTGTGTTAGTGTGATCCTTTTAATAGTTTATTGATTAAAAATTCACTTATCTGGGGAAAAAAAAGCAATTTCTCAGAAACAAAAAAATTCATATCACGAATTTCAAAGTGCAAGTCAGTCCAGTGTGAAAAGAGGGGAAAAAAAGGAAAAAAAGAGAACATCAAAATAAAAAAATTGTCAGTGTGTTAGTCGAAAAGCAATACCGTGTTAATATATAACAATTTATTTTGAATTTAGCGTATTACAAAAAAAACATGTCCGAATGAAAAAACGCCTCTACAGCATCTAAAAAGTTCCGAAAATAAAAGGTTTTCATTATTCGTGCGTGAATTTCCCGTCTGTGAATGAACGCGTATTGAATCGAAAATCATGCATGCGCATATATCACACACACACACACACACACACACACACACACACACACACACACACACACACACACACACACATATATATATATATATGGAAGGACACATTTGCTAGAAAGTTTTTAATAAACGAAGCTGAATTAAATTATCGTGATAAATATGTATAAACGTGAAAGAATACAGAAAGAATCTTATTTGAATTTGGACATCTTGAATATGTCATTATTTTTTCATCGATTGTTATCCATTTAGTTGTTGCTATTGTCGAAAGTTCTCAAATGATATGTAATCCTGGGTATGACGATAAACTACATCCTGGAGCAAGGCCTCTGATCTTCAGATTCGATGTTTCGAGGAGCGTGGAACCACATCTTAATTGCTGTTGTTCGCAGGTACACCCTGACCCCTTGTTGTAGCACCCTGTTATGGTCCCAGCTATGACAAATGGTGACCCCACCAAACAAAAGAAAAACACTGTAATGATATAAAAATAAATTTATATAGTAAAAATACCAGCAATACGTTTTTATCTATGTATATGGGCACATGGCCGAGTGGTTAGAGCGTTTGCATTCTGACCATGAGACCCGTGTTCGAAACTTGATTTGTCAGGAAGGAGACTTCCTATCGCTATTTAACTGTTGGGGTCGATCCAAGCGTACGACACATTTGGAAAGTTCCTGAAAAACTATACCACTGGTTGACTAGAAATTTGTAAATTTTGGTAGACAAAAGTCACAAGTCTTCTTATCTTGAGTGGCCTTGTTCAAATTGTTAATCACGCTAGATAACACGCTCTTTCCCAGAAACTGTAAGTAAGGTATGCTCAGCATACCTTAGTTACAGTTTGTGAGATAAACCTCAGGTGGGCTCTGTGGGTGTTGAATAAAACAGAAATGCGCCTATTATCTTCAAATTCGAGTATCCATACATACAAGCAATAAATTTTATCTGTGGTTGAAGGCATACAATTGCGTTCAAAATATATTTAGCTGATGCGATAAAATCGTGCTTAAATTATTTAGATTTAGGCATTCGATAAACAATAGACTTTGATATGCGGTTAAACAAAATTAACGAAATCAATTAAGTGATATGCATTCTGTTATTTTAGTACACTTCTTTCTTTGTGAATTTATGCAAAAAAAGCCTTGCTACACAATTAATGCACTTTTTCACATCTTGTGGCCATCAGATTGGGATCAAAGTGTAGTATCTGCCTTCTATCTCTCAATTTTTTCTCTACCTTCGGACAGAGCGCAACTGAAAAGATTATTGAGAGTTTTCTCGTCCCGGAAAACACCTACCCGCGGCAGTACCTACTCTCCTTGCGCTAAAAAGAGGAGATCCGTAGTAATAGCGACGGTTGTGGGGGCTGTACTATTTTTGAACCTGACCCGTGTGCACGGTGACGAGCTCCCCACATTAAACTGGGGCGGCAAGTAAATGCCAAATTTTCCACATCTTGATGATTGTATGTTTTTTTGTGTTTTTTTTTAAGCGTATCACCCCAAGCAAGGCTGGAGGCCACTAGCACGCAAGGGGTTACAGAAGGTTTGGAGGAAGAGCAGATAGGAGTGCTAAAGGAGAGGATGTGGAGAAAGATAGTGGATCGATCAAGGCAAGGGGGTTACAGAAGATTTGGAGCGAGAGCAGATAGGAATGAAAGGTGAAAGGATGTGGAGAAGGGAAGTGGATAGATCAAGGCAACTGGAGATGTCGATTGACGTTACACTTAAATAGTTGGAGATTGTATTTGTCAGGGAAACAGGAATAAGGAAGGGAGTTCCACAGTCGAGATGTGCGAGACATGAAGCTATTGGAGTAGAAGAGACGTCTACATCTAACAGTTTCAACGGTGAAGGGGTGGGAACGGGATGCCAGCCTCGTAGGACGTTTAAATTCATGAGGCCTAGGAACCAGCGAAAGCAGCTCCTCGGAGCAATTACCGTAAAAGTATTTGTAAAAAAGACAGAGCGAGGCAACGTCGCGTCTGTGAGAGAGCGACTGCAGACGAGATGACAGATCAGGGCCAATTACATTGCATATCCGTCTCTGGATCTTAATCAAGAACCCTGAGGCAAACAGAAGCGGCTCCAGACCATATATGACAACAATACTCCATGCAAGGGTGAATGGTCGATTTATAGATTTGGAGGATCGATTCCGGGGAGAAAAAATTCCTGGCTCGGCACAGGGAGCCATCTTTCCTTGCGGTGGATGATGCAATTGACTCGATGTATTTGTTCCATCTCAGATCAGCGGCCAGCGTGAGACCGAGCAGCCGCAGAAGGAGCTCTCGAGAAGTTGGTCTTCAGACATTCTAATGGGATTCAGGGATGGGTCCTTGTGGTGGTTAATAGAGAGCAGTTTTGTTTTAGAGGGGTTAAAGTTAACCATCCATTGTATGTGTTCCTTAATCCCTGTAGCTGCTATCTGTACAGAGTGTTCCAAATGTCTTGGACAAATTTTGACATTGAATATCTCGAAAACTATTACGGATATAAAAAAAACATCTGACATATTCTGAAAGATTTTAATCTCAAGTTTTCCATGGAATGTTCAATGATGTTCGTGAGAACCGTTGGTCACACGGCACACATCAAATCCCTTATCTTCCATCTTCTCTTGCATTGCAAAAGTCACGACGAGCTGGTTCATCAGTGTCCTGCAACTGTTGGGTTAACTGTAACTTGTAAGGTGTCATGTGCAGTCGTCTTTTTAAGACTCGCCAAACAGTTGTTGTAGGAAGCTGAAGTTCCTTACTGGCTCTTCTGATCGATTTACAGGGGCTCCGCTCAAAAGCATGTTGAACTCGCTCAACCATATCTTCTGAAATTGAGGGGCGTCCCGTTCTCTTAGCTGGGCACAAACATCCATCCTTCATGAACTTACCATGCCATCTCAATATGGACTTCCTTTCTGGTACCTCTCTTCGGAATTTTGTGCGAAATGCACGTTGAACAAATGTCCATGATTCAGATTTTGCAAATTCAAGGACGCAAAACCCTTTTCTGGTTGAGTGAACGCCATCACTGGATCTGAAAAGATATTAAAAAATCATTAGCATTACAAAAAACTTAATGGATTTAGCTTTAAAATGGTCCCAGTTTCATCTTACTATCATCCGTAGTTCAGCAGATATGAGGAGTTGAAATGTCCTCAAGATTTCTGGAACACCCTGTATTTTCAGTATTTATCGGCGCTGCCTACGTAAAGTTTCGTCAATAGTTTCGAACCTACACATCATGATTTTATTTTCTCTTTGGGTGATTTCCATTTTTGTTGTTACTCTGGGTGAAAATCATCAAGTGATGTGGTTTCTGTTATTTGGTATAGTTCGTTGTTCCAGATTGTTATATGCCGTAGCTATGAACGCTAATTGGTATGTCTCAGTCTTCATAAATACGTTGGACGCTATTGCAAGTGGGGGTAATATGCTGTCTAGGACGTTCACCACTTGCAGTGGTTTACATATTTCACGCCGCTGGCGAGTACTGTATTTTGTTAATGTTATAAAGATTACCATTTCATTTCCAACCTCCATTTTGGTTATTCCTTATTCAGTAACCATTTCTAGTTTACAACAGATAGATAGATAGATAGATAGATAGATAGATAGATAGATAGATAGATAGATAGATAGATTCTGAACTGAGATAGTCTTATATAACGTACCTATGAACATAAATGGGTCTGTTCCAATCTTCATAAATACGTTAGACGCTATTTTAAGTTGGAGTATTATGCTAAGTCGTTCTCCACTAGCAGTGGTTTACCTATTTCACGCCGCTGGCGAGTATTGTATTTTGTTGATGTTATAAAGATTAATATTTCATTTCCAACCTCTGTTTTCGTTATTCCTCATTCAGTAATATTTTCCAGGTTGCAACAGTGATCGTGTAGATTCAGTCCACATGGGTTGAAGAAGGATGTTTCCCGCTGAGATCAAAATGTTTATTTCGCTCAAAGTCATTTTTAACCAACCATCTGAGAAAGCGATTGTATGCAAATGACAGTTTAGATATTTCAGGACGAGTTTGGCAGCATGTGCGACCTCCATATAAAGTCACGAGCAATTTATGGTTCTGGGTAAAACTACCCTTGCCATAAATTATTCTGTGTTCTGTTTCCTTACATCCTATGCTATGTATGTCATAACTGATCCTTACGCTGAGGTATCCGAACAGTTTGCTATTTACTAAATCAAGATCCTAATTCTTTTTGATGGATTCAGAGTATGTGCCGTTACCGCTTTCATTCCAGTTCCAGATCACAGTTTCTTTTTTGGAATGGTATACTATGTGTACTCTTACTTATACATATTTCGTATATAAACACTTTCTGGTTTCAGTGGGCAGATTTAAAAGCCGACAACGCCCAACGAGTGTAAGATGTATTCATACAGTGGTATGTGCATATATATATATATATATATATATATATATATATATATATATATATATATATATATATACACACAGTGTAACCCGGATATAAGAGACCTGGATATAAGAGAAACCCGAATATAAGAGAGATTTTCTCTGGTCCCAAATTAGAGCCTGTGTTAATGTATATATAATAGACCAAAGCAGGATATAAGAGAAACCCGGATATAAGATATTTATTCTCCGGTCCCAACTCTCTTATATCCGGGTTACACTGTATATATATATATATATATATATATATATATATATATATATATGTGTTTGTTCATATATATATAAATATATATACATATATATAGATATATATATTATAAATCTATAAATAGTTAATACATATAAACATATGATATATATATATATATATATATATATATACAGGGGTTGGACAAAATAATTGGAACAGGTGCGAATACCACTCCTATATTTCAAAGACCTACTATATTAAGAACTTTAACTAAAACTTCATACTTGCAGGTTATATCTATTGTAAATACGTTTATTTATCTAATTTACTGTCTATGCCTTATTTATTTTTAGAATTTAGTAAAATTTAAGCTAACTGCCTGACCTCTCGGAGTTCGAAAAAGGGCAAATTGTTGGAGCTCGCATGGCGGGAGCCTCGATCACTAAGGTTACTGAACAGTTTGGTTTTTCAAGAGCTACCATATCAAGAACTATTACGCAATTCGAGAAACAGGGCAAAACCTCTAGCAACCGTAGCAATTTGGGCGGGACTTGCAAACGTACTGACAGGGACTGACGTGTATTGAAACGCAATGTGGCAAGAAATCATCAGACTACTGCGGCCAAAGTGACTGCTGAGTTGAATAATCATCTGAATAGTCCAATTTCTACGAAAATTGTTCGTCGTGAGCTCCATAAGTCTGCATATCATGGAAGAGCCGCCGTAAGGAAACCTCTTCTCTCCACTCGCAATATTCAGAAATGGTTGAAGTGGTGCAGAGAACACAATGCCTCGTCTGCGGACCAATGGAAGCAAGTCATATTCTCAGACGAGACCAGTTTTTCTCTTTTCCCAACTTCAGGGCGAATTTATGTGTAGAGGCAGCCCAAAGAAGTTTACAAACCTGACTGCCTTCTTCCAACAGTGAAGCATGGAGGTGGATCAGTGATAGTTTGGGCCGCTATATGATTGAAATGTCTCGGTCCAATAGTTGCACTGGATGGTAGAATCAACAGCAAAGATTACCTGAACATTTTGGGTGATCATATTCATCCAATGGCCAAGACTTTATTCTCTGATGGTGACTGCATCTTACAAGACGATAATTCTCCAATACATACCGCTCGAGTGGTTAAGAATTGGTATGAAGAGCATGAAAGTGAGCTAGAACACATGGAGTGGCCTCCCCAATCTCCAGATATCAATATTATTGAACATTTGTGGTGTGTTTTGGAGCGACAAGTTAGGAGCCGCTATCCTCCACCGTCGTGTCTTAAAGAGATGGAGCAGGTGTTAATGGAAGAATGGCTGAAAATTCCTCTGGATGAAGTCAGGAAGCTGTATGATTCCATTCCTAGACGTATTAAAGCTGTATGTGAGGCTAAAGGAGGACCAACTCCAAATTAAATAAATTTTCTTTGAATTTAACAAGTGTTTCAATTATTTTGTCCAACCCCTGTATCTATCTATCTATCTATCTATCTATCTATCTATCTATCTATCTATATCTATCTATCTAGATATATATATATATATATATATATATATATATATATATATATAGAGAGAGAGAGAGAGAGAGAGAGAGAGAGAGACAGACAGACAGACAGACAGACAGAGACTTAAAATAGCATAGGTAATAATCTTTCTTTCATGAAAGCTATGAGAATAACCTAAAAAAGAGAAGGATTTATTCAAAATTAATTAATTTTGAATCTTTACTTCTCTGTCTCTCTCTCTCTTTCTCTCTCCCTCTCCCTCATTACAATATCTGTATATCTTGAATTTAACTTTGAGTAAATTTTCCGTTTATATTTGGTTTGAAGATCTGAATGATTGAAGGCTATGTTTATAGCTTTCATGAAATAAAGATTATTACCTATGGTATTTTAAGTGATTGATATTCATTAATTAATAATTTTGCCCTGTTTCAGACATGTAGCTCTCCTTGGAACTTTATACTCTTGGAAATTTATTTTTATTACATATAAACATATATAACATTTTTATTACATATATACAATAGTCTGAATAATGTAAATAGTGTACATAATACCTCATCTCAGAAATATAGACAGATACTGAAAGGCCGAAACGTTGTAATAAATATGGCGACAAAGATGAGGACAATAGTCCGAATAATGAAAATAGTGTACATAATACCTCATCTCAGAAATATAGACAAATACTGAAAGGCCGAAACGTTGTAATAAATATGGCAACAAAGATGAGGACAATAGTCCGAATAATGTAAATAGTGTACATAATACCTCATCTCAGAAATATAGACAGATACTGAAAGGTCGAAACGTTGTAATAAATATGGCAACAAAGATGAGGACAATAGTCCGAATAATGTAAATAGTGTACATAATACCTCATCTCAGAAATATAGACAGATACTGAAAGGCCGAAACGTTGTAATAAATATGGCAACAAAGATGAGGACAATAGTCCGAATAATGAAAATAGTGTACATAATACCTCATCTCAGAAATATAGACAGATACTGAAAGGCCGAAACGTTGTAATAAATATGGCAACAAAGATGAGGACAATAGTCCGAATAATGTAAATAGTGTACATAATACCTCATCTCAGAAATATAGACAGATACTGAAAGGCCGAAACATTGTAATAAATATGGCAACAAAGATGAGGACAATAGTCCGAATAATGAAAATAGTGTACATAATACCTCATCTCAGAAATATAGACAGATACTGAAAGGCCGAAACGTTGTAATAAATATGGCGACAAAGATGAGGACAATAGTCCGAATAATGTAAATAATGTACATAATACCTCATCTCAGAAATATAGACAGATACTGAAAGGCCGAAACGTTGTAATAAATATGGCGACAAAGATGAGGACAATAGTCCGAATAATGTAAATAATGTACATAATACCTCATCTCAGAAATATAGACAGATACTGAAGGGCCGAAACGTTGTAATAAATATGGCGACTAAGATGACGACAATAGTCCGAATAATGAAAATAGTGTACATAATACCTCATCTCAGAAATATAGACAGATACTGAAAGGTCGAAACGTTGTAATAAATATGGCAACAAAGATGAGGACAATAGTCCGAATAATGTAAATAGTGTACATAATACCTCATCTCAGAAATATAGACAGATACTGAAAGGCCGAAACGTTGTAATAAATATGGCGACAAAGATGAGGACAATAGTCCGAATAATGTAAATAATGTACATAATACCTCATCTCAGAAATATAGACAGATACTGAAGGGCCGAAACGTTGTAATAAATATGGCGACTAAGATGACGACAATAGTCCGAATAATGAAAATAGTGTACATAATACCTCATCTCAGAAATATAGACAGATACTGAAGGGCCGAAACGTTGTAATAAATATGGCGACTAAGATGACGACAATAGTCCGAATAATGAAAATAGTGTACATAATACCTCATCTCAGAAATATAGACAGATACTGAAAGGCCGAAACGTTGTAAGAAATATGGCGACTAAGATGACAATAGTCCTAATAATGAAAATAGTGTACATAATACCTCATCTCAGAAATAGAGACAGATACTGAAAGGCCGAAACGTTGTAATAAATATGGCGACTAAGATGACGACAATAGTCCGAATAATGAAAATAGTGTACATAATACCTCATCTCAGAAATAGAGACAGATACTGAAAGGCCGAAACGTTGTAATAAATATGGCGACAAAGATGAGGACAATAGTCCGAATAATGTAAATAGTGTACATAATACCTCATCTCAGAAATATAGACAGATACTGAAAGGCCGAAACGTTGTAATAAATATGGCAACAAAGATGAGGACAATAGTCCGAATAATGTAAATAGTGTACATAATACCTCATCTCAGAAATATAGACAGATACTGAAAGGCCGAAACGTTGTAATAAATATGGCAACAAAGATGAGGACAATAGGCCGAATAATGTAAATAGTGTACATAATACCTCATCTAAGAAATATAGACAGACACTGAAAGGCCGAAACGTTGTAAGAAATATGTCGACAAAGATGAGGACAATAGTGCGAATAATGTAAATAGTGTACATAATACCTCATCTCAGAAATATAGACAGATACTGAAAGGCCGAAACGTTGTAATAAATATGGCGACAAAGATGAGGACAATAGTCCGAATAATGTAAATAGTGTACATAATACCTCATCTGAGAAATATAGACAGACACTGAAAGACCGAAACGTTGTAATAAATATGTCGACAAAGATGAAGACAATAGTGCGAATAATGTAAATAATGTACATAATACCTCATCTCAGAAATATAGACAGATACTGAAAGGCCGAAACGTTGTAATAAATATGGCGACAAAGATGAGGACAATAATCCGAATAATGAAAATAGTGTACATAATACCTCATCTCAGAAATATAGACAGATACTGAAAGGCCGAAACGTTGTAATAAATATGGCGACAAAGATGAGGACAATAGTCCGAATAATGTAAATAGTGTACATAATACCTCATCTCAGAAATATAGACAGATACTGAAGGGCCGAAACGTTGTAATAAATATGGCAACAAAGATGAGGACAATAGTCCGAATAATGTAAATAGTGTACATAATACCTCATCTCAGAAATATAGACAGATACTGAAGGGCCGAAACGTTGTAATAAATATGGCAACAAAGATGAGGACAATAGACCGTATAATGTAAATAGTGTACATAATACCTCATCTCAGAAATATAGACAGATACTGAAAGGCCGAAACGTTGTAATAAATATGGCAACAAAGATGAGGACAATAGACCATATAATGTAAATAGTGTACATAATACCTCATCTCAGAAATATAGACAGATACTGAAAGGCCGAAACGTTGTAATAAATATGGCAAAAATGATGAGGACAATAATCCGAATAATGAAAATAGTTTACATAATACCTCATCTCAGAAATATAGACAGATACTGAAAGGCCGAAACGTTGTAATAAATATGGCGACAAAGATGAGGACAATAGTCCGAATAATGAAAATAGTGTACATAATACCTCATCTCAGAAATATAGACAAATACTGAAAGGCCGAAACGTTGTAATAAATATGGCAACAAAGATGAGGACAATAGTCCGAATAATGTAAATAGTGTACATAATACCTCATCTCAGAAATATAGACAGATACTGAAAGGCCGAAACGTTGTAATAAATATGGCAACAAAGATGAGGACAATAGTCCGAATAATGTAAATAGTGTACATAATACCTCATCTCAGAAATATAGACAGATACTGAAAGGCCGAAACATTGTAATAAATATGGCAACAAAGATGAGGACAATAGTCCGAATAATGAAAATAGTGTACATAATACCTCATCTCAGAAATATAGACAGATACTGAAAGGCCGAAACGTTGTAATAAATATGGCGACAAAGATGAGGAGAATAGTCCGAATAATGTAAATAATGTACATAATACCTCATCTCAGAAATATAGACAGATACTGAAAGGTCGAAACGTTGTAATAAATATGGCAACAAAGATGAGGACAATAGTCCGAATAATGTAAATAGTGTACATAATACCTCATCTCAGAAATATAGACAGATACTGAAAGGCCGAAACGTTGTAATAAATATGGCAACAAAGATGAGGACAATAGTCCGAATAATGAAAATAGTGTACATAATACCTCATCTCAGAAATATAGACAGATACTGAAAGGCCGAAACGTTGTAATAAATATGGCGACAAAGATGAGGACAATAGTCCGAATAATGTAAATAATGTACATAATACCTCATCTCAGAAATATAGACAGATACTGAAGGGCCGAAACGTTGTAATAAATATGGCGACTAAGATGACGACAATAGTCCGAATAATGAAAATAGTGTACATAATACCTCATCTCAGAAATATAGACAGATACTGAAAGGTCGAAACGTTGTAATAAATATGGCAACAAAGATGAGGACAATAGTCCGAATAATGTAAATAGTGTACATAATACCTCATCTCAGAAATATAGACAGATACTGAAAGGCCGAAACGTTGTAATAAATATGGCGACTAAGATGACGACAATAGTCCGAATAATGAAAATAGTGTACATAATACCTCATCTCAGAAATATAGACAGATACTGAAGGGCCGAAACGTTGTAATAAATATGGCGACTAAGATGACGACAATAGTCCGAATAATGAAAATAGTGTACATAATACCTCATCTCAGAAATATAGACAGATACTGAAAGGCCGAAACGTTGTAAGAAATATGGCGACTAAGATGACAATAGTCCTAATAATGAAAATAGTGTACATAATACCTCATCTCAGAAATAGAGACAGATACTGAAAGGCCGAAACGTTGTAATAAATATGGCGACTAAGATGACGACAATAGTCCGAATAATGAAAATAGTGTACATAATACCTCATCTCAGAAATAGAGATAGATACTGAAAGGCCGAAACGTTGTAATAAATATGGCGACAAAGATGAGGACAATAGTCCGAATAATGTAAATATTGTACATAATACCTCATCTCAGAAATATAGACAGATACTGAAAGGCCGAAACGTTGTAATAAATATGGCAACAAAGATGAGGACAATAGTCCGAATAATGTAAATAGTGTACATAATACCTCATCTCAGAAATATAGACAGATACTGAAAGGCCGAAACGTTGTAATAAATATGGCAACAAAGATGAGGACAATAGGCCGAATAATGTAAATAGTGTACATAATACCTCATCTAAGAAATATAGACAGACACTGAAAGGCCGAAACGTTGTAAGAAATATGTCGACAAAGATGAGGACAATAGTGCGAATAATGTAAATAGTGTACATAATACCTCATCTCAGAAATATAGACAGATACTGAAAGGCCGAAACGTTGTAATAAATATGGCGACAAAGATGAGGACAATAGTCCGAATAATGTAAATAGTGTACATAATACCTCATCTGAGAAATATAGACAGACACTGAAAGACCGAAACGTTGTAATAAATATGTCGACAAAGATGAAGACAATAGTGCGAATAATGTAAATAATGTACATAATACCTCATCTCAGAAATATAGACAGATACTGAAAGGCCGAAACGTTGTAATAAATATGGCGACAAAGATGAGGACAATAATCCGAATAATGAAAATAGTGTACATAATACCTCATCTCAGAAATATAGACAGATACTGAAAGGCCGAAACGTTGTAATAAATATGGCGACAAAGATGAGGACAATAGTCCGAATAATGTAAATAGTGTACATAATACCTCATCTCAGAAATATAGACAGATACTGAAGGGCCGAAACGTTGTAATAAATATGGCAACAAAGATGAGGACAATAGTCCGAATAATGTAAATAGTGTACATAATACCTCATCTCAGAAATATAGACAGATACTGAAAGGCCGAAACGTTGTAATAAATATGGCGACTAAGATGACGACAATAGTCCGAATAATGAAAATAGTGTACATAATACCTCATCTCAGAAATATAGACAGATACTGAAGGGCCGAAACGTTGTAATAAATATGGCAACAAAGATGAGGACAATAGTCCGAATAATGTAAATAGTGTACATAATACCTCATCTCAGAAATATAGACAGATACTGAAGGGCTGAAACGTTGTAATAAATATGGCGACTAAAATGAGGACAATAGTCCGAATAATGTAAATACTGTACATAATACCTCATCTCAGAAATATAGATAGATACTGAAGGGCCGAAACGTTGTAATAAATATGGCAACAAAGATGAGGACAATAGTCCGAATAATGAAAATAGTGTACATAATACCTCATCTCAGAAATATAGACAGATACTGAAGGGCCGAAACGTTGTAATAAATATGGCAACAAAGATGAGGACAATAGATCGTATAATGTAAATAGTGTACATAATACCTCATCTCAGAAATATAGACAGATACTGAAAGGCCGAAACGTTGTAATAAATATGGCAACAAAGATGAGGACAATAGACCGTATAATGTAAATAGTGTACATAATACCTCATCTCAGAAATATAGACAGATACTGAAAGGCCGAAACGTTGTAATAAATATGGCAACAATGATGAGGACAATAATCCGAATAATGAAAATAGTTTACATAATACCTCATCTCAGAAATATAGACAGATACTGAAAGGCCGAAACGTTGTAAGAAATATGGCGACTAAGATGACGACAATAGTCCGAATAATGAAAATAGTGTACATAATACCTCATCTCAGAAATATAGACAGATACTGAAAGGCCGAAACGTTGTAATAAATATGGCGACAAAGATGAGGACAATAGTCCGAATAATGTAAATAGTGTACATAATACCTCATCTCAGAAATATAAACAGATACTGAAGGGCCGAAACGTTGTAATAAATATGGCGACAAAGATGAGGACAATAGTCCGAATAATGTAAATAGCGTACATAATACCTCATCACAGAAATATAGACAGATTCTCCACGAGGCATCTTTGAAAGAAAGGGTACTCCCGAAATACACCTGATATATGTGTATGCCTTAGTGCTTTTAGAGAGTTGTTAAGTTTGTTGTTCAACTCAAAGACTCTCTTTCCCCAATACAGGATAAGACTCTCTTTCCCCGATGCAGGATAAGACTCTCTTTCCCCGATGCAGGATAAGACTCTCTTTCCCCGATACAGGATAAGACTGTCTTTCCCCGATGCAGGATAAGACTCTCTTTCCCCAATACAGGATAAGACTCTCTTTCCCCGATACAGGATAAGACTCTCTTTCCCCGATGCAGGATAAGACTCTCTTTCCCCGATGCAGGATAAGACTCTCTTTCCCCGATGCAGGATAAGACTCTCTTTCCCCAATACAGGATAAGACTCTCTTTCCCCGATGCAGGATAAGACTCTCTTTCCCCGATACAGGATAAGACTCTCTTTCCCCGATGCAGGATAAGACTCTCTTTCCCCGATGCAGGATAAGAAATCAACCTTAAAACGAATGGTTTGCGAAAACATCTCTCTTAATGTTGTATCTGATCTCATCACACGATTTGTTGTTTTGTAAATATACTTTTTTAAAATTTAGGTTTTTTTAGAGCATTTTTTCTCTCGTCATGCCGACTTAATGGTTTTAATATTGAAATTCAATACTTCATCCTTTCTTTTAAAAATAGATTTAACATTGCAATTTCTCCAAGAGAGCTAAAATTGGTTTGTTTTCGTTTTTTTTGTTTTGTTTTTTAGTTTAAGAGATGTATTCATTGTGAATTCAATCGAATCTTCATTTTATTTTTAATCGTCCGGCAAAATAATCGAAATATAGGTAAGTTAAGGAATATTTTCGAGACATTTTCTGGGTGGTGGTAGAGTTTTGTTTCGCGGTTAATAAAAAGAATTTCCTTGGCGTAAAATTTTTATCTTTTGATTGATATCAGAACCTTTTTTTTTTATCTATTTTAAATTTGTGCAGAGCTATGATTTATATCTGTTCAGGATTGTAAAAAAAATATAAGAACGAACAAAGAACGAATCTTCATATTAGCTTTCGCTTCATTAAACAAATAAAAATGTTTCAATGCTGAAGTCTTGTCTTGAATATGATTTGAAATCAAGTCAGAAAAAGTTATTAGATCTCGAATTGTTTTCATCTACATTTTATCTATAAATCATCTTTCTTTTCCTCTTTTTCCTCTCGTCTCATTCTGAACTTTATATTTATCTATATTCGATATCTATCCGGCTTATCTGTTGTAGTTTAATCCGATATGTATTTCCTTCCTTAATATTTTTACATTTTTTTTTTATTAAGGTTTACCCATTTATACATTTGACAAAACTTACCAAGTAGAAGGCTCAAGAACAACTCAAGGTAGAGGGTTACAGCTGAAACAAAAATGATTAATAAGACGTGAGATATAATTGAAAGGGGTGGTAGAAAGTGTAGACTGTGCGGATAAGGAGGATAGAAAACAGTTACCTATTGTTTTAAAGTGGTCAATATTAGGGAAGTACTCCCGCAGGAGTCGGTTCCACATATTGGATTGTTAGCGAGGTTTGTTTCGCGGTTAATAATTTACTTGGTGTAAAATACTTCTAACTCGCTTTCCCAAGAACTTTGTATTCAATTATGTGTCCACCAGCTAATTTTATTTCCCTACTTCATATATTGATATTTTCCACTAACTTTTACCAAGTCGAAGGCTCAAGAGTCACTCAAGGTAGAAGCTAACAGCTAAAACGGAATAAGAGTTGACATATAATTGAAATAGAAGTAGAAATAGGAGGTAGATATAGAAATTATGAAAATAAAGAGGATAGAAAAAGAGTGATTTGAAGACTCTTAAGAAGCACTCACGTGGGAGTCTGTTCCACAAAGTAGGTGTTTTGTGAGCTTTTCTTTTGCATTTAATAAAATTACCTTAATTCTGATTTCGTTTTCCCAAGAAGATTGATTTAGCTATATATCTATACAACTTAGCTGCGTTACGTTAATCCGAGTTGATTTTCCTTTTGTTTTTTACTAGATTTTATCAGTTACACGGTTGAATTCCACTCAAGGTAGTGGGTTACAGGTTAAACAGTAATAATGAATAAAGCGTAAGATATAATCGAAAGAGAAGGTGGTAGCAAGTAGAGATTGTTAGGATAGAAATACGTTGAACTTTGATTGAAGAGGTCAAGTTTAGAGAAGTACTCAAGCGGGATTTTCTTCTTAGATTTGGGATACGGGGGAAATAAGGATGATTCGCCTCGATGGAGGTGTAGCATGTTGCGTCCCATCAGCAAATATCTGAACTGTTGGAAATAAGAAGAGTGGTTATTTTAAATTATTTCTTTCCGTTTTTCTCTTCCCCCCCCCATTTCCTCTTTTCTCTCTCTTTCACTTTTGCTCCTTCCTCTTTCTTTCCCATTTCCTATTTTCTCTTCCTTTCACATTTCCTATTTTCTCTTTCCTTCACATTTCTTCTTTTCTCTTTCTTTTACATTTCCACTTTTCTCTTTCATTCCCATTTTCTCTTTTCTCTTTCTTTCACATTTCTCCTTCTCTTTTTCTTTCCCATTTCCTCCTCTCTCTTTGTTTCACATTTCCTCTTTTCTCTTTCTTTCAGATTTCCGCTTCTCTCGTTCTTTCTCATTTCCTCTTCTCTCTTTCTTTCCCATTTCCCCCTTTCTCTTTCTTTCCCATTTCCTCTTTTCTCTTTCTTTCACATTTCCTCTTCTCTCTTTCTTTCCCATTGCCTCTATTCTCTTTATTTCACATTTCCTATTTTCCCTTTCTTTCACATACATAGGTGTAACTGAAGGACACTGGAAACAAAGAAATTATGTACACAAAACATCTTTCACAAATGGTAAATATGCGAACAGCACAATGCTTTCTAAGTATATCTTGGAACTTAAAAACAAAACGCACATCACACCAAAAATATCTTGGAAAATAAGGAAAAGATCATCAGCCTACAACAACAAATCAAAAAGTTGCAAACTTTGCTTGGAGGAAAAAATCGCTATCATTACCTTCCCAGACCAAAATAAATTATTAAATAAAAGATCCGAGCTCATCTCAAAATGCAGACATGAAAACAAATTTTTACTACGTTACTTAAAAATCGAAAACAGGAAAAATAAATAAAAAAACAAAATGGCAATAAAATAAGCAAAATAAATTAATCCAAACAAATTACCAAATCACACCTGTTAGAATAGACGAAATAGAAGAAAAAATAAGAAACAAAATCAATAAATAAAGTAAATAATGAACAAATTAGCAAACTATTATGACCAAAATTTTAGTTAGACTATAATAATCAAATCAAAAATTGGACGAAAAAATAGCTATAACAGTTATATAACGATAAAAAATGAATAAAAAAAAATAATATACTACATTACTTAAAAATCGAAAACCAAAAATATACAGTATAACAAATAAATAATAACAATTAAAATAAATTGATCT
>OZ038509.1:66570710-66588210 GCA_964036315.1 Acanthosepion esculentum | reverse complement strand
CCATAAAAGATCAGGCATTTCGTCTCATTCGGGTTTATGCTCCCAACGACTCCAGGGAGCGGGACGCCTATCTTCGGCTGATCGATCCGTTTCTGACGACATGTCGTCGGGTAATTTTAGCGGCTGACTGGAATGCCGTCACTGATCCCGATATAGATCGCACGGGACTGGATTGGGTACTAAGAACCTGGATGTAAATCCGTTTTGGGATTTTATTAGACAGTCTTAATCCTGCGGATAAATTCAGGAATGAGTTTCTTTGGGAGGTAATGTGGATTTGCACTAATAGGGGTAGATCGACTTCGATGTTGCGTACAACCTACATTGACCGATTCTTAGGAGAGTCGATAGTTTATTCGGACCATAGGCTTGTCCGGGTTCGTTTAAGTCTAGGATTAACATGGCTTGCTACTGGAAATTCAACACATCGCTGTTCTATGAGAAGGATTTTAACGACCAGATTTTACTAACTGTAATGCGGGAATTGATGGTCTGTGGTTGGGAATAAGTGGTAGGCTCACATTACGGGTACCATTAGGTCTTTTTCTGCTGATTATAGTAAGCGACTCAACCGAGATAGATTAACAGAGCAAACGGCGCAATAATCTAGACTAGAAAGGGCTATAACATCGGGAGATAGTGGGTAAATAACAGCATGTAGGGTTGAGTTTACCTCCTTGCTTATCAAGAAGGATCAAGCTATGGTAGTTAGAGCTAGATTAAAAAGGATGTCGTATGAGGCAACAAATATGACCGCTGAATTGCGAGCTGAAGAAGTTCGGAGTATCGCAGATCTATATATCGATAGCGTCACATTACTGGATGGGCGTAACGTGGCTACAAACGAAAGCATATATGAAGCTTTCAGGTCATATTTTCAGGATCTTTTTACCAGGGAGCCCGGTCTGAGCCCGACACCTATTTGGCTGACTTTCCTTGCCTCGAGGCGACTGAAGCGGCTGTGTGCGAGGGTCCACAAACAGAGGAGGAAATCTGGGACGCATTGAAGCATGTCGGTCGAGACAAGACTCCGGGTATCGACGGTCTCCATCTGAGGTGCACTTGAGGCAGTTGCACGTGTTTGTTCCTCTGCAGGCACTGATATTTAACCAGTGGATGAAGAACGGGAATATTCCCGAACGCTTCACCAGGGTTGTGATCAAGTTGCTTCGCAAGGATAAACACGGAGGGGATGGGATTAATAACTTCCGGTCCTTAACTATGTTAAATACAGAGTTAAAGATTTTGGCCAAGGTCTTAGCTAACCGATTGCACACTGACCTGCCTAGTCTGATTGGCCCCGAGCAGACTTGCGCTGTGAAGGGTCAGTCTATTCAGGACAACCTTCATCTGGCACGCTTGATCGCAGAACAAGTTGAGAGTGAAGCCTGGACTTATCTAAATTGACCAGTCGAAGGCATTTGATCGGGTTGACCATCGATTTGTCGGGGCTGTCCTCGAGTCGCAGTCTTTGTCTGAAGGGGAGGGCGGTAGTTTGTGCTTTGCACATCTACTCCCTCTTTCTTTACTGGCTCTCGGTACTTCCACTCCGGTGCACTGAACTAATTTTATTGGTTCGTGTTTTGCTTCACCTCTTGTGGAGTGACGGGGCTCCTATGGTGCGTCGCGAGGTCTGTTGCCTCCACCCGTCTTAGGATGTTCCAGGAATTCCCGACGTGAGATGGTGTAACAGGCCTCTTCTGGAAGGAAGACGCTAAGAAAGGATTTCCGGCTTTGCGAGGTATGCATCATGGCGAGGGGCAGGCTCATTGTATTCCTCGGACCGAGTGCTCCTTCTATCGCGAGTGCCGACTTGCTATGAAAGATTTCTCACGGATTAAGAAAGACCTCTTTAACACACGACTGTTGTCTCCTAACGCTTTATATCCTGTGTTTGTGCATCGGACCGCTCGAGATACTCAAAGGGATGAACTCAGTTTCACGAATGAGAAGTTTAGCCCTCTATGGTCTTGGTCGTCCGGGTAGCGGTGTCTCAATAACGACAAAGCATCACTCACCATGCTGGTGTTGCAGAATCTCCTCTGCGTTGGCAAAAGGCTCTGTGTAACGGGGCTGGCAGTTACGCCAAAGTCTGTGTTTTGCGGTGGGACGGTTGAGTCTTTGGGGCACATCTTCTTCCACTGTAGCGTCGTACGGCCGTTGTGCAAACTGATTGAAGGTTACATGGTTCGCATCCAGAGCGGAAATTTCTCCACAAGACGAGTTCTGTTTGTAGCAATGTTACACCTTAGCTGAAGAGGAATGAGCGCTATGGGTTTTTGTGTTTTTGGGGGACGCGAGCGGAGTTTTATAGATGTTTTCCTCTTCTTGACTGATTTTGTTCTTTAAGCACCAGAAAATCAGAGCGGAAAGGAGGCGACACTCTTCATCAAAATTCGGCGAAAGTTGGTTGAGTGCTTCTCGTTTAGTTCGATTGAAATGTTCTAATTTAGAAAGGTATATAAAGGTGACCAAGAAATAAGGATACTGGTCGCATGTTTTAAAAATTTGTCATCATAGTTTAGGTTAGCCTAAGTCGCTTTTCTTTGTAATTCAAGCCAAGGAATTTAACTTAACTAAGGCATGGCCCCTTTATCCCCCCCCCATTTTATCTCTGGGTTATATCACTTCTCCTCCCGGTTTAGGTAACTCTGGGATGTCTTTCGTAATTGTTATGATGTCTAAATGTGTGAGTGCTAGTGTGAGTGATTTAGGAAGGATGAACGGAAACTATTTACATTATTCAGACTATCGTCCTCATCATTGTTGCCATATTTATCACAACGTTTCGGCCGTTATACGCTCCGGCCTTCTTCATAGAACTGTAATCCCTGTCACCTAAACGGGTTGAAGAAGGGAAATACGCCAAATATAAAATAGGGGTGTAAACTAAGATCCGTTAGGGGAATCCTCGGTAGGTAGGTGCTGGCTGACTAGGTTACATATACAGGGTGTGCACTTTAAATAATGTATAGCTTTATTTGTATTTGCGATAGAAATAATTTGTAAAAAGTATTAGAAAGAAGAAAATCTATATTTTTTAAGGTTTTAATGAAATTTTATTTAAGTTTCCACATGTCCACCATCATTAGCAATACAAAAGGTAATACGATTTTGCAATTCACGGAAAATATTTGCCAAATGATTTACAGTAATGCCTGAAATCACATTAGTTATTTTAGCTATACTTAAAACTAGGTACATTAAACTTTATAACATTTTTTACAGATTATTTCTATCGCAAATACAAATAAAGTTATAATTTCTTTTATAGTGCACACGAACATTATGGACAGCCTTTATATATATATATATATATATATATATATATATATATATATATATATATATATGTTACGCGAATCATTCATACGAATTTCGTATGAATGATTCGCGTAATGTAAATTGAACCTGCACCACATAATTGATATATATATATATATATATATATATATATATATATATATATATATATATATATATATATATATTCGGCTATTCTTGTATTTCTGATGCAAGTCATGTTTAGTTGATTAATAGCAACAATTGCTGCCTGTTCATTTTTTATCATCTTTTTAATATTTCCCAAATCAGTGCTTAAATGTGTCAAGGAATGGCTTAGATAACATCCAAAGAATCTGAAATGTTATCGGTCCTGACCTTGCATCTCGGATTAAGGCACATTCCAACTGCCTTAAGAGAGCTTAACTTTGTCTCTATCTATAAATACTTACAAGGTAATTGTTCTGATGCATAGTACTAGATTGGTGGCAAGGTATCATCACTGAAATTGCGAGAAGCAACTGTAAATTAAAATGAAATGTCAATCACTAACTTCCGTCGTTTTAATTCATATCCTTTTATTGTTCTCTCTACTTAATTTTCTCCTCTCATATTTTCGAAAACTCACTAACGCACTTTCTAAAAATTATCATGAAAGTATACATAGAAAAGGTACAGGGAGGAAATCTTAGGTCGGTGGGAAAGAGTTGAAACTCAGACGATAGAACTGGACCGATAATATCGCTGATTCTTCTTTGGATTTTATCAAGAATCTCTAAACACATAACAGAAGCACCAGACCAAATGTGGCAGAAATATTCAAAGCAAGAAGAAATGGTAGACTTCTAAATATATAAGATAGATTTTTTTTTGGATAGTATCAAGAATATCTAAATATATAGCAGAAGTAGCAGACCAGATGCGGCAGCAATATTCAAAGCAAGGATGAATGGTAGACTTATAAATATGTAAGATAGATTCTTCTTTGGATAGTATCAAGAATCTTTAAATATATAGCAGAAGCACCAGACCAGATATGACAGCAATATTCAAAGCAAGGATGAATGATAGACTTATAAATAAGCAAGATATACTCTTCTTTGGATTTTATCAAGAATCTCTAAATATATAGCAGAGGACCAGACCAGATGTGGCAGCAATATTCAATGAAAGGAAGAATGGTAGACTTATAAATATGTAAGATAGATTCTCCTTTGGATTTTATCAAGAACCTCTAAATATATAGCAGAAGCGTCAGACCAAATGTGGAAGCAATATATATATATATATATATATATATATATATATATATATATATATATATATATATATATATATATATATGTCTCTAGTGTACTAGGAATAATTGATGTTCTCTACTATTATTTATACATTTTGTTAGATGAAACCTATTTCATTTAAAGAATGTATTCAGCAGAATATCTTAAAAGTTAATGTTGAAATTTCATTCGATACATCGACTGATGGAAGACGATCTTAAGTTTCCGATTTCCCAGCTTAAAAGTTCTTTGCAATTTGATCTTTATCTCTCAGTAATTTGACAAATTTACTCCAGAAAATTGGCATCTATGTGTGGGTTTATTGATAAGAACAACGTTTATATAAACATTTTCTGACATCATTTTCTCTATGAAATACATTGTTTCTTTATTTCAATTCAAGTGCCTCCCAGGCTGTAGCATCGGAATACTGCATAAAATTTATAATGCAAACTATTTTACTTCTTCAAATCTGCTACCACGTTTTTGCCATTAACGTGATTTCGAACGTGTTCACCTGCAAACGAATTACCGAAAAGTGCACAATGAACCATACATATATATATATATATATATATATATATATATATATATATATATATATATATATATATACATATATATATATATATATATATATAAAGAAAGAACATTAAGATATATAATCCGGTATTCTTATTGATATTATTATTTTTACAAAACAGTGCTCAATGTAAATTTACAGAGCATAAATATTATGAATTAACTGATTTACAATATGTTTTTTCTCGCTACACAGTAATAACCATGTTTCAAAAATGGAATCTAAACCTTCAAATTTAATTTTGTAATTAAATTAAAAATATTAGTTCCATTTCATATTCAAGCGAATATTCGAGTAACTTATTTTTTAAATTTACTCGGTTTTAAACGCACAGAAAAATTCATAATTCAGTTTCCAATATTACAGCGAAATCCAATCATTCAGACAAGGGGTGGTAGCGTGTTCACTTTTATTAACTTTTGTTGTATCAGATATTAGTTACGTTAGAAAAAGGGGTAAAAATTAGGGTGGGTAAGGACGTATTTTTCAACGAATTCTGACATCCCTTAAATGCATATCGTCTGGGTTTTTTTAATTTTTTTATTGTTATCGGCAAAAATCCTTTCGACATTTTTCCTACTTGTATACTTAATGATTTTCTGCGAATGTTTAGGTTAGATTACGTTTTATTTAACTACAATTTCAAAATATTTTCACTCTTAATTATTAATAGACTATATTTATTTTTAATACAAGTAAATGTAATAGAATTACTTACATTATATAAACTTATTTTTCATATATGTATATTACCAGCTCGCATTTTTTAAAATAATTTTTAAATATTATCTAAGGAAAATGTTTGAAAATGACGGCAAAAATAGCTATTTCATTTCTCTGATTCAGTAAATTTTTATTTTTTATAAACTTAGTAATATATAGTTTCTCATGTATGCACAAAGGACATGGGTCATTTAGGACCTACATATTCTAGCTTTTCTTATTAATTTCCATTTTACTGTATGTGTTTTATTGGAATCTTTTATGTGACAGAAGTACTTTGTGAGAGATGTTTGATTTCTATATGTATGTATCCTAAATGAACTTTGATGTTGATTGTACCGTTTTTGAACTCATGGCTTGTGCAACCTATATAAATTTTTATGTTTTCAGGATTTTCAATATTGTATTGGTATACTAATGGTTCTGTGCGACATTTATTTTGTAGAGGACAGTTTTGAGGGTTTCTACATTTACATAATTTTTGTTTATCTTCATCTGTTTTTATTATTTTTCTATTGTCTAAATTTTTTTGGTTTTGGTATAAGTGTTTTCAGTACAGCTGTAACTTAATTTTAGTGTATTTTTATTGAAAATAGTACTTAGTTTACTTTCTTTAGGAAAGTGCTTGACTATTAATGCGAGGAATTTTTGTCCTAATTTGTTCTTTACCATTTGGTTGTATTGGGGTGTATACCAAATTATTTTTATACTACTGTTTTTTGTATGCTTTCCATTTTCATTTTTTATACAAGTTAGTTTTGGGTTTTTGTAGCCACTTTCTTTTAGAGCTTTGTTATAGAAATTAATACGCTCATAGAAAATCTTCTCATTTGCTGAATTTGTACATATTCTTTTTCCGATAGATAAAGGTATTTAATTAATTATAGATGGGGGTGATTTGATTTAGGGTGTATATATAAAGGCTTGGTATTGGTTTTTTTATAAGGTGTGTAACATATTTTTCCTTAAATCTAATGTTATATCAAGGAAGTAAACTTTTTTCAATTTAGTGCTTACTGTAATTTTTAAGTTCAGGCTTTTAAATTCTTTATATAATATCTTTCTAATTTTATCGATTTTAAAGTTAGTAGAGTTTTTTATAACCATATATATATATATATATATATATATATATATATATATATATATATATATATATATAGAGTTAGGTAAATCAAATGGCCAAATATAGGCAACCGCATATGCGCGTGTTGGCGTGCGTACACAGGCAAGCAAATATATAAATATGTGTAAACATAATTGTTGTGGATTCCGGGATGAAATCCGGTATCAAATAATAAAAAACGCCAAGAATGAATATAGGAAATAAATGTATTAACGTAATAATACAAATTGGTAATACAGGTTAGTAGTTCCAGAAATGGGGGTTAGTAGGAAAAAATATATATATAGTCTTTGATATCGACGTATCGCTGTATGATTTCTTACTGAGTCTACGTGCTCGTTACTGTGACTCTTGCACCGCCTGACTGTCCAACGTTCTCCTACTGTTCTACTCGACCGACTCGACGTTCGACTACTACTACTACTTGACTCTTCAGGTATTCACTGGCAGTATTATATGTATACCCTGGGTGAGTCCATTTGTGTAAAAAGGGGAGACCCCTCAACACCCCCTCCTTAGATCCCTTTTGGGGGGGTAGTATTTTTTTCTCTTATGGTCGATAATCAGAGGTTCGGTAGATTTTCACTTCCTGTTTGTCATTCCAATTTCTGTGTCTTCCAGAGGTATTTGAATCTCATTTTGTATTTGGTCAATATGTCTTCTGTCGGTAAATGAGGCGAAGGTAGGGATCATCAAAAAAAAAGAGAAAAAGGAAAAAACATAAAAATAAATAAATAAAACATAAGATATACTTTTGTGCCCGATGAACTGGAAAACCAGCGAAACTTCAGTCGCTCACCAAAACGTAGGTATACATATATATATATATATATATATATATATATATGTATGTGTGTGTGTGTGTGTGTGTGTGTGTAAATCTGAATGTAATGAGAACGGAAATAGTATAAATTCTAACATTCACAAAATTAATTCAAAAGAGAGCACGATATCAAGAGTAGAGCAATAATTATTTATTATAATTTTACATATGAAGAAAAAAAACTTACTACAAAGAACAAAAAATGGTCCTCATCGGTCAAGATGGTGCCGCATCGAAACAAGAATGCTTCTTTGTAGTGAGCAAGTTGTTTTTATCCGTATGTAAAATTGTAATATATATATATATATATATATATATATATATATATATATAAAAGTGAACATAGAAGTCAACACTTAGAGGCGACAGTCTGTTTCATGCTAGATGCAATCGTCAGGCCAAGTTGGAAACAGACTCGCCTCTAAGTGTTGACTTCTATGTTCACTTTTATATTTACACACGCCTCTATCTCTGATATTGTGCACTTTATCCCATAAATATAGCAAACCATAACAGTATATTTCTTCATATATATATATATATATATATATATATATATATATATATATATATATATATATATATTAATCTTAACGTAGTTTTACTGACAACCAATAAAGAATACGAAATATTTGTTAAAAGAGTTTCTTAAATCCTGATCAATGCCATCTAAAAGGTGCTTTTATTTAGTTTTTTATACAATTTCTCATACGACCTAATGTTTTTCTTTTCAGATGATAAATTATATAAAAACTGTCCGAATGTTCTTTTTATCCGAGCTCTTTCCGCTATACATTTAGCCATTTTCAAGGATGAAATATTTTAACAGTCAAATAAGAAATAGTTTGTTGCATGTTCTTGAAATAAGGATTGCCGCCTAAATACACAAATTTCATATATATATATATATATATATATATATATATATATATATATATATATATATATATATATATGATGAAAATGTGGAAAAGACAAAGCAAAATCCGAATATGTGAGTTTACTGTTTTTTATTTTGTTTTTGTTTTTTGTTCTTTTTATCCGACCGCTTTCGGCTATACATTTAGCCATTTTCAAGAAGTAAATATTTTGACTGTTAAAAAAGAAATATTTTGTTGTATGTATGTTTTATAAAATGTTTTAATTTTTCAAACACAGTCAAGATATCGTGTCCATGTTCATAGTTAATATTATTAAGTGATTTTTTTTGTTGTTTTTATTAATAAGGCTTCCATTATTTTTAGCTTTTTTTGCATGTAGATGATGCAATTATATTATTGTTATCAACAAGTAAGTTCCGAATAGTGTCCGGTAGGTTTCCATATATATTTAAATGAGATCTAATTGAGCTATTGTCAGAAAGATGTAGAGTGGGTCTGCGTGTCAAACACGTTGTAGTGTGGCCTATATAATTATTAACGAATTTTGATTGATCAGGAATACAATTCCGTAATGGGCATTTAAATTCGTAAATAATATTTGCCCTATTTAATTTTGTTCTAAGAAGTGAATTATTATTTTTAACTATAAGGTTAGAAGTTTTAAATTTTTTATAAAAAAAAAAAAATCAATTTTTCTTTGCTATTTTCAACTGGTGTTATGCATTTATTTTTATAATGTTCTTAAATCTGCTCTCATCTTGTTTATAATTTTCGTTCCTTTGATTTTTATAAATTATAAAGAAGATGAAAGCAGAATAAAGAACATTCTGGCTGACACCAAATTAGTTGTGTTTCAATCCTGGCTTAAGAGATTCGGAAGTCTAGTCGCACTGAGGAGCTGTGATACAGCGAAACAGTACTGTCAGTGAATGACATAATTTAGCTCTTGAAAATACATTTCAATTGAGCACTGTTGAGTGATAATCTTATAAACAACAGCCACCTGCACTAATGCAAATCTCTTCAGTAAAATGAATGGAGCACTTTGGCTGATTGGCATTTGTTTACATTTGTAAAAACAATACGCTAGATTTAGTTGTGTAACTCTACCGAGTGAAGATAGCTCTGGCGGACACCAAATTAGTTGTGTTTCAATCCTGGCTTGAGGCATTCGGAAGTCTAGTCGCGCTGAGGAGCTGTGATACAGCGAGAGAGAGAGAGAGAGAGAGAGAGAGAGAGAGAGCATCTTCGAAATATGCATTGATACATGTGTATATACACAGAAGTTAACGTCGCGGAAAGTGTAATTGATGTGTCGTATTCGAATTCCAAGTGAAGCCGTTGCATCGAATTTTTCTGAAATATTCTTGGACGGGTATTTCTTCGCCTTTCCGTGAGTTATCAGACAAGTCTTTTCCAGGTTTGGGTAGCAGCCAGAGAAAGATTTGGGATTCCAAACCGTTTGGGCGGGGGTCCAACAAATCCACCCCCCCATAAAAATCTAATTGCTTGAGAATATCAGACTGGGTGCATGATCGCTGATTGTGAAACTGTCTTTCACCTCCAAACAATGGTTAACGTAAAAACGGCTGTATAAAAGCTTTCTCTGATCAATAGTTAAAAAATGACTTCGAGCGAGTGAAGACAGTAGGTCGTTGCAAGGATCAACCATTTTCGAATCACAAAGAAATATATTAAGAAACAGAAACCACATTACTTGAGGAATTCCAACAAAGGCAACAACTAAAATAGATAAGAACATGTAACTCGAAGAGAAAATAATGACATAATCAAAATACTGACGTTCCACACCACTTCAAACAAAAGGTTAGGAAGGAAACTACCAAGAATACTGAAGAGGGCAATAATCATAAACTTGAGAAACCTATTTACCGTTTCTCGTTCGAGCACAGTAGTTAAGCATAATCGAGCTAATTCAGTACTTAGATGGGGGACCGCAAGAAAACACTGGGTACTTTTTACTAACCGACTACAATCCGAAATAGCTTTAAATAACACAAAAAGGGTTGATAAGCCGTCAAAAAAAATCCCGAGAAAGTAATTTAATGAAAATATTTCATAAATTTCAAACGAAATTATTCCTAATTGGTTGCTCAATAAATACCGAATGATTACTTATAAGGAAAACGTCTAATATTACTTTTACCACATTTTATGTTTGTGTGTTTATGTTTGCGTATGTGTCGAAGATTTGGGGGGGGGGTAAGGCAGACAGACACGAGGAAAAACATGTCTTAAAATATATAATGTATAAATTAATTTTTTTTTCCTGATTGTGAGATTATTATGTTGAATTTTCCCAATACACACATAACTACACACAAACACATACGAGAATAAGAGAGAGAGAGAGAGAGGGGGAAAGGGAGAGATGGGGGAGAAACGAATAACTGTCAATTTCCCCAAGGCTGTCTGGGAATTACTGCGTGTATAATAAAATATTTACGTATAATTTGTAT
Source organism: Acanthosepion esculentum (assembly GCA_964036315.1). NCBI lineage: Eukaryota > Metazoa > Mollusca > Cephalopoda > Sepiida > Sepiidae > Acanthosepion > Acanthosepion esculentum. The sequence goes on along the minus strand of OZ038509.1, from coordinate 66,577,032 downwards.
TTAATAATAGCCATCATCTTTGGTATAAATATATATATATATATATAGAGAGAGAGAGAGAGAGAGACAGACAGAGACAGAGAGAGTGACAGAGAGAGAGGGAGAGAGATTTTTTAATCATATATATATATATATATATATAGAGAGAGAGAGAGAGAGAGAGAGAGAAAGAGCGAGAGAAGGAGAGAGTGATCTTTATGATTTTTTAATCATATATATATATATATATATATGTGTATATATATATATATATATAAATATATATATTTATATCTTTATGATTTTCTTAATTTGTCCGCGTAAGATCTTTCAATTGTTATTTTAACAGAGATTTTCCCTGCGCGTTACATACATACGGATATATATATATATATATATATATATATATATATATATATATATATATGTGTGTGTGTGTGTGTGTGTGTGTGTGTGTGTGTGTGTGTGTGTGTGTGTGTGTGTGTGTGTGTGTGTGTGTGTGTTTGTTTGTTTCAATAAATATACGTTAATGCTATTATTCCTCTAAATGTCATATACAAATATTGCTATCTGCTTTGAATCGCTAATAAATAAAATTCTATTATTCATCATTTGGACCATTTCTCGAGAATTTTATTTCCGATCAGATGAAACGAATTGTTCTCTCTCTCTTTCTCAATACTTTTTTTTCTGCACTCTTTCACTCTCTCTCTCTCTCTCTCTCTCGCACTCTTTCTCTCTCTGTTTTATCTTATCCTTTCAGACCTTTGCTAATTATAGTTCTCCACAGCGTTCTCTTTTTTATTGCAATTAATTCTGACTCCTTTGTGACTCCTGTTCGTAGTCCTTCTTCGATGCATTTTGGCTTATGGTCATATCACGTTGAAACGCCAGTTCTCACACGATTACCGAAGTTAAGTAACGCTGAGCTTGTGCAGTACAGAGATGGGTGAACGCATCCAAGCTTACAGCACCGAGGAGATGTAAGTTTGGATGTGCAGGTGATGTAATGGATAATGGTTTGGAATTTCAAATCGGGGAGCCGAGTTAGAAGTCGGACCTGTCATATGCACTTATAAGTAAATACCAATGGGAAAGATATAAATCCACCTTTTCTATCCTTAGCTATGGGTTAATTAGTAAGACTTGTATGGGTAAATCATTATCTCTATGATACATCTTACAATCTAAGAAATATTTTATGGCTTTTGATAATCTGAAAAATGAATTCCAGTTGTATCAGGGTTTTTTTTACTACAAGCTTTCGATTGTGCATACAGTCATCGTCAGGTATGGAAATAGAATACAAAATAATTACTATATTAGTACAAAAACGCACAATTTAAAATGTTTTTAAAAATTCAACCTTAGCGTTGCGATGAAAAATAATTAATAATATACATTTCTTTGCTCACCGGTACACAACTCTGAATTTTATGTACAATGTAATTGTCAGGTTTGGACACGATTTTATTTACAACGGTACTCAATATGCGACATATATGACAGAACCCTCATAGGGTCGCGTTAAATCTCATTGTCCGTAGATGGGAAGGGGTTTTTTGAGATATAAAACCACTATAATAACTACCATTAGTTATGAACATAATGCAAATACTATAAACATGTATATATATCATAAATAAATATATACATAGATATATTAATCAAATCAACAAAAATAAGATTTCTCACAGCTATTTTATCAAGCACGCGCTGATGCATTGTACTTTATATACTGTACATCCGTCTTTGTTTACAACTGTATGTCCAGCCACCGCCGCCAAGCGGCCAATTTGAGAACTAATACTATACGCAAATTTTGAAATACATCGCTGACAATTTGGAAGATTTTTTCCTGCAGATATTTTTTTTTCATTTGTATGCAGATTTTCTTCTTTGCATGCAATATCCGTTGATGGGTTCTGTAGATAAGAGGTTTATCTGTGTATATATAGTGTAGCTGGCTACTCGTATTCGAGGATACCCGTCTACAAGGGTGCCTTGCAAATAACCTATGCAGACGCTTTCACAGGTGCATTTGCGTTTGCTCAACATCCACAGAGCCCACCTGTGGTTTATTCTACAACTATGCTGAGCAAACCTTAATTATACTTTCTGGAAAAGATCGTGTTATCTAGCCTGACCAACAATTTGAACAAGGCCAGCACGCTCAAGCCCTCGGCCACGATGACTTGTGACTTCGTGCTAGCACAGCTGTCGAAGACCCCGAAGGGTTCCGTTTACCTAATTTCACTCACAAGGTAAGGTTTCAGGCACTTTCTAAAGGTGCCGCACGCTGGGATCGACCACTCCCAATCCGATAACATCGGGAAGTCTTCTTCCTGGCAAATTGACCCTAGTGAGATTCAAAGGTTTCATTGTCAGAATGCGAACGTTCTAACCATTTAGCTGCACACACACACACACACACACACACACACACACACACACACACACACACACACACAGGATTAAATATTTTCCTGTTTATGTTAAATTTGTAATCTGTAGGGGAAAATTCCTTGATTTTTTCGAATTGTTCATGATTACCATTTCTCTTGTAAAAGCTCTGTTTTACTTTGGCCGGTTCTCTTTCCTCCTTTCTTTCATTCTTTTCCTCGCTGGCTTTTTTCCTTGTGTCTTTTTCGTTCTTTCTCTCATCTTTTCTTTTCATGTATACATAAGTTTAGTAGATGCAAACCAGACGACAAATTTCCATATATACATCGGCATTGTAAATTGGCTAGATTTTAAATTTGGATCGTATAATCATTTATTGTGCCAAATGTTGCCACAAATGCATTCACACTGTACCAGTATTTTTTTTAAATTTTGGGTCACTGAATCAGTAGGGATTTATCTATCTGTATCTCACTCATTTAAACCGTTATTTAACTCCTCTCTTTAAAACTTCTCTCTGTTAAATTTTATTCTCCACCCTCACCTCTTGTTCTTGTTCTACTTCTTCTGCTTCTCTTTCTTCTTCTTCCTCTTCTTCTTCTTCCTCTTCTTCTTCTTCTTCTTCTTCTTCTTCTTCTTCTTCTTCTTCTTCTTCTTCTTCTTCTTCTTCTACATCATTATCTTCTTCTACCCGTTCTTCTTGTTGTTCTACTTCTGCTTCTCTTTCTTCTTCTTCTTCTTCTTCTTCTTCTTCTTCTTCTTCTTCTTCTTCTTCTGCTTCTTCTTCTTCTTCTTCTTCTTCTTCTTCTTCTTCTTCTCCTCCTCCTCCTCCTCCTCCTACCCCTTCTTCTTCTTGTTCTGCTTATTCTGCTTCTTCTTCTTACTCTTCTTCTTCTTCTTCATCGTCATCATCATCGACATCATTATCTTCTTCTTCTATCCGTTCTTCTTCTTGTTGTTCTACTTCTGCTTCTTTCCTCTTCTTCTTCTTCTTCTTCTTCTTCTTCATCATCATCATCCTCTTCTTCTACCCCTTCTTCTTCTTCTGCTTATTCTGCTTCTCTTCTTCTTCTTCTTCTTCTTCTTCTTCTCCTCCTTCTTCTTCTTCTTCTTGTACTCCTTCTTCTTATATATTTCGTGTCTTCTACTTTCTACTACTTCTTCTTCATCATCATTATCTTCTTCTTCTACCCGTTCTTCTTCTTGTTCTACTGCTTCTCTCTCTTCTTCTTCTTCTTCTTCGTCATCATCATCGTCATCTTCTTGTTCTCCTTCTACCCCTTCTTCTTCTTCTTCTTCTTCTTCTTCTTCTTCTTCTTCTTCTTCTTCTTCTTCTTCTTCTTCTTCTTGAACTCCTTCTTCTTGTTGTATATTTCGTGTCTTCTTCTTCTTCTTCTTCTTCTTCTTCTTCTTCTTCTTCTTCTTCTTCTTCTTCTTCTTCTATATTTAGTGTCCCTTAGGAACATAGGGCATATATGATCATGTCTCTCTACAATTTTGTTCTTTGCAGCTCTTACTAAATACTATCTTTTTGTTATCGCTCCTAAACCCTGTCTGCCATACATTTACACGAGATCTTTAGGGGCCTGGTCCAAGAATAACCCACCCCCACAACCATTGGTTGCGCTGGCATTGGTACTACTATCGATCCTCACCTTCTTAGTGCTATGACGGAGGTACTTCCACGGACAGCTCTTCACCGAAACCGGACACCTGGCAAAAATACTTTCAGTTGTGGGCATTCAGTCACCGATATACGAAGGTGAATCAACGTGTATAGTAAAACATTTAGAGATATATTTATTTTGCACAAATATTTATTTTCTAATTTATCTGCAATGCTTATCTATTGATAAGTAGATAAATAAGTAACAAAAGAAAACGTGTCTAATTCAGCAAAGAAAGGGCCTCTATTTCTGTTCTTGTATATAATTGTTTAGGGTGTTAATCTCTCTGACTCATAGCTTGTCCAGTCTTGAATGCAGTCAATTTCCTTTCTGTATCTTATCTTTCTGGTCAGTCTGACGTCAGCTGTCAAAAGCATTTTCCACGTGTTCATTCAACTTTGACTAGAACAAATCCTTTTCTTCTAGATTCCACGCTACTCACACTTCTTCAGTTCCACGTGCCTCACGACCTGCATATCACTTACCGGTTTTTCACTGGGACCCGGAAAGTGATTTCCATTACCTCGCCGTAATCCTCCGTTGTCAGAGCATAAGTCTCCATTGTAACCTGAATCGGATTGAGATAATCTGTCGTTTCAAGTCTAAAGCATGGGGCCTGTCTAAGATGCGGATTATCACTAGTGAATGGTCGAAATCAACCATTTCAGGCAAGATAGAGTAAAGGAACGAGCTTTCTCATTTGTTTGACTGGTCTGTAATTTGTGTTTAATAAGACGAATTTATGCTTTTTTTTTATAAACTTCCTCTGCCTAATACAAGGCCTAAGAGCCTCTGAAGGTTAATGAATAAGTTTCTTTTATGGATGTATACGTCTAAACACGAAAGGTTTTTAACCTATATGGCCGCGTAAAAACATATGAATTCTGTCAAGTATTTTGGTTCGATCTGGCTCTTGTAAAAGAAAAATGCATGTCAAGTGGAATCAGATACTTTCTGCTGTGGTATTAGGGGCCGACCATATTTTATCTGGTAGATCAGATTTCCAGATTACACACATTTTATTCAAAGCGACCCATGCGAAATTCGCTTCCTATATACATATATATATATATATATATATATATATATATATATATATATATATATATATACATACACACACACACACACACACACACACACACACACACACACACACATATATATATATATATATATATATATATATATATATATGCACATTTAATTGAATACGACAGAAAAGGTGCTTTTCTTTTGTTTTTTATACAATTTCTCATGCTATCTAATATTTTTTTATTTTTAGATTATAAATTATATAAAAACTGTCTGAATGTTCTTTTTATCCGAGCGCTTTCGGCTATACATTTAGCCATTTTCAAGGATTAGATATTTTAACTGTTAAATAAGAAATAGTTTGTTGCATGTATGTTTTATAAAATGTTTTCATTTTTCAAAAGACGGGCAAGATATTGTGTCCATGTTCATAGTTAATATTACTAAGTGTTGTTTTGTGTTTGTTTTATTAATAAGGCTTCTATTATTTTTAGCATATTTTTGCATGCACATGATGCTATTATATTAGTGTTGTCAACAAGTATATATATACATGTACAGCCGAAAGCGTTCGGATAAAAAGAACATTCGTCCAGTTTTTATATAATTTATCATCTGAAAAGAACGAAAATTAGAACGGGTGAGAAATTAAATAAAATCTAATTAAAGGCACTTTGTCTGTCGTATTCAATGAAATGTACATGAAAAAAGGATTGCTGCCTAAATACACAAATATACACACATATAATAATTGGCCACTCGATATCGAGGACACCCGTTGCAATGGACAGCTAGCTAGCGCATATGGCAACATTTCCACAGGCATTTTTGCAATTTCCCAACTGGGAAATGCCCACAGAGCCCATCTGCAGTTTATACTGTTATTGGCGTGTGCAGAACCAATTAACAATTTTAGAGCGTTGGTGGGAACCCAGCGTGATCATAAATGAACAAGGCTGGTCACCTCAACTCGCAATCACGGTGTTTTTGTGATATCGTGCTAGCTTTGGCCAACGAGGTCTTCCACACAGTTTCCTCTCCCAAATTCACTCACAAGGTTTTGGTGGACCCGTGGCTATGGAACAGACACTTGCCAAAGGTGCCCTGTGCTTGGAGTCCGATAGCTGCTGAAATTAATTCCAGCCAGGATTCGAACTCGGTGCCTCGTGATTCTAAAGCAACGCCTTAGACCACATACACACACACACACACACACACACACATATATATATATACAT
>OZ038509.1:66488210-66565710 GCA_964036315.1 Acanthosepion esculentum | reverse complement strand
GCAACACCTTTATTTATCATCTCTCAGTTGCGTCTCTGTCTTTGGGCAGAGCGCGCTCAGGGGCGTCTCCGTCATAAGACAAAGTCGCAAATGAGGGAAATCATACTGAGCTGTGGAAGAGCTGCCCAAGACCAGGCCCAGTAACTGCACTACATAGAGGGATTGGTGCCCGCACCGAGGCAAGAGCAACTGTCGGTTGCGGGGGTTCGGGGAATTTTTGTTCCTATCCCGGGTGTACGCGCTCGGGTTCCCCACATTAAACCCACCTTGTGTCACAACGCTACTCCGTGGGGTTGGGGGGGGTGTAAAACCAAATTACTATAAAGTATAGCTGGGGCTTTTTAATCCCAGAATTCGTTGGAGAATTGAGCTCCAATTTCTCATTTATTGAAATAGATTCCATATGTTTTAGTTAATAGATTCCATAATATATATTTTACTTAATTAATGTTGTACTTAATGTTATGGGAACTTACCTGCAACGACAATGAACTCTTCCTGACCCTATAAAGACTGCGCCTCTCAAGACAAACGACGGGAAGAAGTGTAGGGAGTCGAAACAGAGCGAGTCGAGACAATAGTAGTTCACTCTAAACCAGACTGACAGTCATACTAACACCTTCACCTTGTATTATTATTCTGTTTAATATATCTTTGTTATTCCTACTCTTGTGTTCGTGTTGTTCTTCCTTGGTCTTGACCTTGGACCATAACAGTGGTGCGAGGATATTGGACCATAACACTTAATGTTTCTGAAACTCTTCAAATGTTGAATGTATAACTAATTCTAGATTCTATTTTCTTTGCACTATATTCATTTAATCTTATATATTATCCCCGTTTCTGCCAAACATGAAATAAAAATAATTGTCTGTATGGAAAATAATCATCTACATATATCAAATAACGTTTTAAATTAAGTAGAAATATTGTTGAACTTTTAAAAGGTAAGCTTAAACTGATTCAATACTTAAATGCAGCGATCAATTTTGAGTTCTTCTGTAGTTTATTGATTCCCATCACATCTACTCCTTCCTAGCTATTGTGATGAATAGCCAAATCAAGAGTCCTCCAAAGGAGGTAGGATTGGGTGGCTTTTGAGCTAGTTTATAATAAAATGGGCACTGCAATTTTGGATAGAAAAGAAAAATAAGTGTTACTCCCGTTGAACCTTGAGGCTAGTATAATATATTAATATATATATTAAACCCTGCATAATCTGGCAGCCCTCAATCTGAGCTCAACAAAAATCTTTCCCTGCGCCTAACTTTTCTAGGGGTTTTGAATGAGCCATGAACCATTGTAATCGGACCAGTGGGACCGGAGAAGATGCTTCCACACACACACACACACACACACACACTCACACACACACACTGTACTTTATATATATATATATATATATATATATATATATATATATATATGTGTGTGTGTGTGTGTGTGTGTGTATATATATATATATATATATATATATATATATATGAATTTCAGCGTAAAAGTCAAAATTGATGAAGAACTAACAAAACCAGAGATAAAACACGCTTGGAAGTGGCGATAGAAATGGCCGAAAGTGTGACGAAAGACACGACTCACCTCCGAATTCGAAACGAGTGCGAACGTCTCTTGCCTACAAAGGGATGACAAAAAGAAATATGGCTGCTATTGAAGACGCAATTTATGTGCGCCTATCTTGTACCAAAACGAGACGATAATTACACACATGCAAATTTTGGCCGTATTGGAATAGCATAAAAAGCGGAGTGCCAGCAGCAGGACAGAACGGAAGTCATTCGGCAGACAGCGTGCAATAGAGTTGGACGTACGGATTGACAGACGGACAAAGAGGAAGTCGAAGTAGGCGCGGCTGAGCTGGTATCTGTTTCACAACTGCCCAGTGTAACGGCTGAGAAAGGAAGTCACGCAATCCGTTTCTTTGAGGCGACCGAAGAAGAAGAAGAAATAGCTGGCTTGCCAGCGAGCACCACACTGCACTTTTTGAGCCCCCCCCCTCATTACCATCTATTTTGTACAGAAAGCGCTTGGATCAATAATAATTAAGGAATATTTTTTATACTCATTCACTCCTACAAACGGAAAAACGTAATGTTGCTGCAAAAACTCAATAAAGAAATTGAACCCATAAATGTAGCATAAAAACTTAAAACTATATTTTATCTCATATATATATATATATATATATATATATATATATATATATATATATATATTGGTAACTACACTCGTTTCGGAAAACCTTCGTTTTCTTGATTTGCCAATGATCAAATCAATATCGAATGAAAAAAAGGTTTAAAAAAAAGAAAGAGCTATGAAAATGAACGTCTGTCGAAAATAATCGTACAACATACAGGCCAAAAGAAATTCAAAAGAAAAAAAAACCGATACGAGTAATCAACTAACTAACAAAGTGCTCAATACAAAAATAGAGCCGACCTAGTCACACCTAGAGAGCCAGACAAACCTACGAAGGTTTCTCCTAAGCGGATCCGCTTAGGAGAAACCTTCGTAGGTTTGTTTATTTTTTTCAGTATTATCGACTTTCTTTCACTGTGCTTAATTCAGTAATGAATTTCCATATCATACATAAGACATTAAACAAGAAACGTTTCATTCAAATCCATTTCATTCTATCCTATTAATCCGGTCGCGTAAAATTGCTATTAATAAAATAATATAATTTTAGATTTCCTTTTGTTTATATCAAATTTGCAATCACTTTATAAGAAAAGTCAGACATCTTATTTTTATCTGACAGCAACGTGTCAGGTGATGTTCTTTTGTTCCGAATTCGCAACTGTGTTGTAATGTACATATTAAGACATTTGTTTCGATGGCCACTGAGTAATAAAATCGATCCCCACCGAGTTGTCTTAAAACGTGACTCTTTATGGAAAAAAAAACAAAAAAACACGTTCCACCAATAAAAAGAACAATATCTTGATTTATTGGAAAATACAAAATATATTCAGTTTATAAAAAATTAAATAAAAATGCCTAATACATTATAAAGTTTTCGGCGCACCACGTCCTGATAGAATTAAAGATTTTAATCTGAAACAATATTTCATCTCTTCTACAATCCTGTCAAATAATTGTTGTTGGGCTTTATTCCTTGAGCTAATTCATTGAAACTTGCTTGCAAATTCCTTCCCAGCCGACTACAGTTATTGGCCTTTAGTCTCATCTCTTCGCTCTTTTGCCATTTTAATTAATTATTTATTTATTTGCTTTAATGTGAATGCTTTCAGAGGGAGCAATACAAATGTCGAAAGATGTAAACCAGTGTTCGAAAGATTACACAAAGACATTTGATAACGTATAACACAAAGATCCATTTGAACTGCTTAAGTTCCTCTGGGCGTATAGGAAGAAGAGGGTATAGAAGTGTCGTTTAAATAGCTCCATAGGCAAAACTCACAAAGTGCAAAGTCAGGTAAACGTGGTGGCCATTTCTTCAGTACAAGGTCATTGTCACTGGCCTATCCGATTCATCTTCCTGGTAGATTCTTATTGAGATAAATGTTACGCAAGATATGCTACAGCCAGTTTGGCAGGAGTTGGACTACCGTCTTCACGTCGGTTGTACCTAAAGGGGTACGATTATTAAACGTTTGTAAAGCTTTGTCAAATTGTTTATAAAATCTAAATCCCTTTGAATATCTAGTAAATCTTTTATTAGTCAACGTCAAGCTTATTGACTTTCGTTTGTCTGGGACATAAAGACACTCAGATATTCACATTTTAATTTATATCAATTGGGGGAGAACCCTATACTATGTGTAATATATGTTACATTCTATACGACAACTAATGCTGGCCAATTTCGTCAGATATGAAAATAGGACAAACATGTGATTGTTCTAAAGGATGTTGCGAATATGGAAGGAGCATGGGAAAATGAAGATTAAAACCAAATTAGGAAAAAGTATACATATTTACAATAAAAAAGAAACACTTGAAATTTCTTGGGCATATCGATGCGGAAAGTAGGGTGGAAAATTTAACACTCAAAGGAAATCTTGAAAGCAAGACTTACAGAGGAAAACATCAAGTAATCTCCCTAACGAACTTCTCTGTCAACGGATGGCATAGTAAGGACCGGAAGTGATCGTATAGGGACAAATAATGTTTAGAGCAATAACATGAAGGAAGGAATGAGAAACCATAATTATACACGTCCTGAAATAGTGTCCTCTGTCTGACGATAAACTACATCCGGCAGGAAGACCTCTGATCGGGAAGCACTTAAAGGGCTAACCATATGGTGTTGATGAAGAGGTGAAAACTGCCGTAAGGTATTGGTTACATCGGCAGTTGGGATACATAATACTATGTAGCAAAGCAGGGATGTGAATCTGTAGCGTATAGCCATAACTTGACGAACGATATGCCTGGGGAGCGTGGAAGCACCTTTTTATTATTGTTGTTCCTCGGTCCTTCCTAACGCGGGTGTGGTAGCACCTGTTAGGGTCCCAGCTCTGGGAAAACAGTGAATTCCCAAACAAAAACAAAACACTATGAAACTATAAAAATATATTTTTATAGTAAAAGTTCCAGAAAAACATAATAGTAAAATTACCAAAAATATATATTTATATAAAAAATTGCCAACAATACCTATTTATAGTATAATAAACAACAATACATTTTAATTCTAGTTGAAGGCATGCAGTTGCGTTCAAAATATTTAGATTTCAGCCTTAAATAATCCCTAGAGGTTGATATGCCCTTAAACACAAATGAACTAACAACACGCGGTATATAAAAGAAAAGTTAGAATATGAGGGTGAGTCAAAAAGTAATAGTTTTATAATACGAGAAATAATGAACAAGACCAAACATTGTCGAGTTATAACTACATATCATAGGTTCATATCCTTATTTCTCAATATGGCCATCGCCACTTTTAATGGCAGGTTTTCACCTACCAATGACAGCAGGTATCTCATCTCCGTAAAATACAGTTGTCTGCTGGTTCAGATTAAATTTGTTTTATTTTATGTGCAATAAGGAAAACAAACAGGCCGATCGTTCGTCAAGTTATGGCTATACATCACAGATGCACATCCCTACTTTGCTATATTGTTACTACCTCTTTACATGCCGGTGTTCCACCGATGAAAGAAAAAGCATGCATCCCAACTGCCGATGTAGCCATTACCTTACAGCAGTTTTCACCTCTTCATCACCACCATATGAATTATCTTTTGAGTGCCTCTGTCAGTGGACCAAAGTTATGCTACTGTAAGGAAATGACAACATCAGTAGCCAACTCTCTTTCTCTCCATATATATATATATATATATATATATATATATATATATATATATATATATATATATATATATATAGTCGAACCTAGAGAGCCAGACAAACCTACGAAGGTTTCTCCTAAGCGGATCCGCTTAGGAGAAACCTTGGTAGGTTTTTTCTTTGGGCTTTGGCTCTATATGTTGTACGATTATTTTCGACAGACGTTCATGTTCATAGCTCTTTCTTTTTTTAAAACCTTTTTTTCTTTCGATATTGATTTGATCATTGGCAAATCAAGAAACCGAAGGTTTTCCGAAACGAGTGTAGTCACCTATATATTATGAGATAAAATCTAGTTTTCATGAAGCTGAAATGTCCTCATAATAACTATACTGAGAAATAAAGATGTGAAACTGAGAAATAAAGATGTGAAACTGTGATGTATACCTATAAAGTGATATACGATAAGTTTCATTGTGTTCCTTATTTCTTAGATAATAAAATAAATGACATTAATGCTTGACTCACCCACGTATTGTGATATGATATCATTGGAAAGAAGTATACCTAGAAACAATTCTATTTTAAATGTTTCAATTTCCTCTTTCAAAGTATATACAAGTTTGAACGAATCATAAAAAAAACCCACTTCTTAAATTATTAAATGTGAAATATCCAAAGAAAGCCACCAGGTCACATACCGTCAGAACATGATTTAGTATTTAATTAATTTTGCAATTGCATTTTTATAGTTTTTGCATGGCTAATCTATGGCTTTTCACTAAACAATTAACCCTATTGTCGCTTATAAGAAAAAGTTTGTTTTTTTAATTATGCGAAAATACAAATATCCAAGCCTAATACGACTCGTGCCATAATGACTAATATTTAACTAATCTTGAAATTGCATTTTGTGCAGGAGTAACCTCGTAATTTTTCTTTCTATTATTGAGGGAAAGAATTAAAAGTGAAAATCTTAAAAAGTCTTTGTCCTCCTTATTAAGAAAAATGAAGGAGATATTTACAGAATCTTACATTTACTCTGTCTAGAAAAAAACAGAAATTTTATTCTCAGAAAACCGTCTGAAATAGAAATAGAGTCTAGTAAATATACAAGAAAAGGAAGTGGTTTAAGACAAGCATGTGTCGTCTCGCCGGATTTATTCAACCTATACATTGAGGCGATTCTGAGAGAATTAGAAGTCCTACCAGGATTCGTCATTGGCGGCCATAATCTCAAATAAATATATGCAGATGACTCAGTGTTTGTGGCAGACAAAGAAGGAAAACTACAAAAAAATCATAAAATGAAAAACCGCCCCCTCCCGAAATCCGAAGGCAGATTGGGATAGCAAAAGATGCCTTCCAAAAGCTAAACAAAGTATTAAGAAATAATAAAACCCGTTAGAAAGAAACAAAATAGTACTTAACTCTTATGTAATAGCAATTCTTCTATATAGAAGGGAATAAAGGGCACAGATGAAGAAGAAACTTGTAGCAGCAGAAGTGTGGTTCTACAGAAGGATGCTGAGAATACTATGGACTGAACATGTGAACAAGGAAATCTTACAGAAAAAGGAAACGAAAAGTATATATACTTAACATTTTTAGGAGACATAATGAAGAAAGAAGGCTACGAAAATGTGATACTCACAAGACATATTGAAGGCAAGTTTGACGGCGGCAAAGAGTGCATAACCTACCGCGACCGTTTTTTAAATAGTTCATGGAAACTGAGTTGGAAATATACAAAAAAGACAATCTGTATTAAGGGCTACAAAGGACAGGAAATTGGGGAGAGCCATGATCGTCTGTGTCCTGAATGATTGTATGATTTCCTAGCAGTTAAGTCTTTACTGACCATCAAAATTCTTTTTTTCAGTTGTCTCAACGATATTTCCCCCAGTAGCAGACATTGAAAAAAGATCGATTCCAATCAGCAGAATGTGATTTGGGGACATAGATTTCAATTCCACCTATGAATGAGAAGAAGGAGGAAGAAGACAAAGAAATGATGGAATTAATGTGTGGGTAAATTATACACATATCTATAACTGGGCATCTCGATGTGGTGCAATATTTTACAAGCTTGTCTTGTTAGAACAGTTATGACTGAGTAGTGAGTTCGAATCTCACTGGGTACCCCATACTTTCGACCTTGTGCCGCATCTAAGCCGCGCTTAGAAAATCACTTCGGGAACCTTGAGGTGGTGTAATGGTTAGCAAGTTTGTCTTGTTGAACGATGACGACTGAGTAGTGTGTTCAATCCTCACTGGGTACCCCATATTTTCGACCTTGTGCCACCTCTAGGGTACACTAGGAAAATCTCTACATATATCCAAACCTAACAAGGAAATTTCATCTTTTATGTGCCGTGTCCATTCAAGACGTAGGCGAGCATGGCCCTCCACAACTTCCCTTGTAACTCCTAATAAATTTTGTCTTTTTGTTATTTCTCCCAAACCCTATTCTACCATCCATTTACTGAAACCCATCAAGTATGTTACCCGCTGCTTTCCTCTGATAGTCTTGCCTTCAATCTGCTTTGTGTGTATCAGGTTTTCCAAGCCATCTTTCCTCATTCATGCCCAAGAAATCTTCACAGCCTCTTCCTGAGATTAAGTATAAGTATGTTTTCATACTTCTGTAGGACAACATTTATGTTGCTTCATGTCTCTTCTCCATCTGTGAGAAGATTGTACAGCGTTCACTGCCATATAGCAGGACAGATGTAATAGTTCAGTACTCTTTGCTTCGTTAAAAAGCAAATGGTCATAAAAATACAAAAATCAAGAAAGTAAAACTTTAGATATCTAGGATAAGGGACGAAAAATGCGGCACCGAAATCGGAAGGCTCATTGTGAAAGATGCCTTCCAGATGGTAAGCAAAGTATTAAGAAACAAGAAAATTTTCTTAGAAACAAAAAGTACTGAAGAGGGATATATTCAAGAAGAGCAATCCCTGACTAAGGAGCTTCTGTAATTAGTTGGTAGAACAGAGATTAAGAGAGATGGAAAAATAAAAACTTTACTACGGATCTACTTGGTTCGGACCTGCATGCTCGGCCGCTATGGTCCAGACGAATCACTTCTTCCGGCTGTAACAGAGCAACAGGTCTGATTGCAACAGACGTCTCTTTGTCTCTACACGTAACGAGTGCAATCGTGTCCTCAATGAAGCCAAGTTGCTGTTTGCTGTTAGAATGAAACAACGTATAGCATCTCGCGAGTTCGGTTCTAGAGATTATTGACAATTCTAAATCAGTGTGCTGAACAACTGCAAGTTCTTATTACTTCCTCTATTCAATCAATTCGATGTCCGGACATCGACAGAGGATAAGGTTGAACGCCTCGTTCGGAAATTCTCCTCCAACTCAATACTCGACTCACCTAGAGTACCCACACCTGTTTTCCTACCTAGAATAGAGGTTCTACCGAATGATATGCGCAAAACCCCATCACTAGTCCCGAAAATTGTTTCTAAATTAGACGTCCATAAGGCAAGCGAAGCTTACGGGATCTCAGCTGTCCTAAAGAAACGTGGTCACGAGCTGGCTACAGTACTCTCCGAACTCTACAACTATTGTCTCACTGCTTCCTGCTTCTTGGAAGTCCTCCTTTGTAATTCTTACTTTTAAGAAATCTGGAGAACGATCTGACTTCTATCGCCCTATTACTATCCTACAGCTTTTTGGCAAAATATTTCAGGCTTTAATCAATGCTGAAAGGGTTAAGCATCTTATCACTCATCACCTACTCTCTGTCAAACAATATGGCTTCCGATTTGCCGGTCTACCGCTGATGTGCTTACGACCATCGCTGAATATGTATATCAAATTCTTGCCAATAACGGCGAAACACGAGCTGTGATTCTAGATATCATGAAGGCGTTTGACAGGGTTTCGCACGCTGCTCTTCTACGTAAGACCCTGGACTACGGTATTACAGGGTGATTGCTTGATTTAATCCAATCATTTCTATCAAATAGTGAAATGAAGGGTATTTGGAACGGGCTTGCATCGAGATCCTTTCAAACGAACGCGGGTTTTCCCCAAGGCCCTACGCTGTTTCTGACCTTCATCAATGATCTTCCTGGTGTCACCAGTTCCCAAGTAGGCATTTGTACACTGACGCTACCATTTACTCAATAGCGGATCCGTCAAAGCTGACAAAGTTAATCTGGCCGCTGCTCTTGAAAAGAACTGCAATTCAGTGGTTAACTAGGGCAGGAATTGGCTTGCAAATTTTAATGCCTTCAAAACGAAACTATTCTCATTTAACCACTACGGAGAAGATTTCCTGCAGACCATCAGCTAGGCTGATGACCGACTCCTGGAGAGCGAAAGACTGCGCCTTCCTAGCCTCACGTTTGTCACTGACTTAAAGTGGAACAACTACATTGTATCAAAAGCTGCATCTACTGCCAGGAAATTTGGGTCACAGTGTCGTGACAGAAGGTTTTTCGCTTCAGAATCCATCTTGCACATTTAAAAATCTACCATACATCCGTGCATTGAATACTGCTGTCATAACTGGTCAGGTGCTTCTGCTATTCATTTCGAGGTTCTTGACAAAATAAATAGAAGGATAAACAATGAAATCGGTCCTGACTTGGCATCACGACTCCAGTCGTAATCTCACCAATGTCATGTGGTTTCCCTCTGGCTTTTCTACAAATATTATCGTAGGAAATGCGCCGACCTTTTTTTTTTCCCTGATGTCCCGGCTACATGAATTTACGCATCCTACTAGATTGGTATGTAGGTCCCACACACCTTTATCATATTACACAAGACGCTCTGATCTGTTGGATTCCAGGCCATATTTTAGCGTCTTGTGTAAGATGATAAACTACAACCAGCAGCAAGGCTAATGATCTGTTGGATTCCGGTCCATATTTGAGCGTCTTGTGTAAGATGATAAACTACGTCCAGTAACAACGCTACTGATCTATTGGATTCCAGACCATATTTGAGCTTCTTGTGAAGATAATAAACTACGTCCAGTAGCAAGGCCTCTGATCAGTTGGAGTCCGGTCCATATTTGAGAGTCTTGTATGAGATGATAAACTACGTCGAGCAGCAAGGCCACTGATCAATTGGATTCCGGTTCATATTTGTGCGTTTTGTGTAAGATTATAACCTACGTCCAGCAGCAAGGCCACTGATCTGTTGGATTCTGGTCCATATTTTAGCGTCTTGTGTAAGATGATAAACTACGTCCAGCAGCAACGCTACTGATCTATGGGATTCCTGTCCATATTTGAGCTTCTTATGTAAGATGATAAACTACGACCAGCAGCAAGGCCACTGACCTGTTGGATTCCGGTGCATATTTGAGGGTCTTGTGTAAGATGCGAAGCTACGACCAGCAGCAAGGCCACTGATCTGTTGGATTCCGGTCCATATTTAAGAGTCATTTGTTAGACGATAAATTACGTCCGGCAGCAAGGCCACTGATCTTTGGGATTCCGGTCCATATTTGAGCTTCATCTGAAGGATGATAAATTATGTCCAGCAACAATGCCCCTGATCTTTGGGATTCCGGTCCATAATTGAGACTCTTGTGTGAGATGATAAACTACGTGCAGCAGCAAGGCCAATGACCTGTTAGATTCCTTTCCATATTTGAGCGTCTCGTGTAAGATGATAAACTACGTCCAGCATCATTGCCTCTGACCTGTTGGATTCCGGTGCATTTTTGAGCGACATTTGTAAGATGATAAACTACGTCCAGCAAGAAAGCCACTGATATGGTGGATTACGGTCCATTGTAGAGCGACTTGTGTAAGATGATAAATTACGTCCAGCAGCAACGCAACTGATCTGTTGGATTCCGGTCCATATTTGAGCGACTTTTATAAGATGATAAACTATGTCCAGCAGAAAGGCTTCTGATCTGTTGGATTCCGGTTCATGTTTCAGCATCTTGTGTAAGATGATAAACTACGTCCAGCAGCAATGCCACTGATCTGTTGGATTCCGGTCCATGTTTCAGCGTCTTGTGTAAGATGATAAACTACGTCCAGCAGCAATGCCACTGATCTGTTGGATTCTGGACAATATTTGAACGTCTTCTGTAAGATGATAAATTACGTCCAGCAGCAAGGCCTCTGAACTGTTGTATTCCGGTCCATATTGGAGCGCCTTGTGTAAGATGATAAACTACGTCAAGCTGCAAAGTTTCTGATCTGTTAAATTCCATCCATATTTGAGCATCAAGTGTAAGGTAATAAACTACCTCTAGCAGCTAGCCAACAGATCTGTTGGATACCGTCCATATTTGAGAGTCATGTGTAAGATGATAAACAAAATCCAGGAGCAAGGCCTCTGATCTGTTGGATTCCTCTATATATTTGAGCGTCTTGTGTAAGATGATAAACTACGTCCAGCAACAAGGCCAATGATCTGTTGGATTCCAGTTCATTTTTGAGCGTCTTGTGTATCCTGGACGTAGTTTAACATCTTACACAAGACGCTCAAATATGGACCGGAATCCAAAAGATCAGAGGCCTTGCTGCTGGACGTACTTAAACATCTTCCGCAAGAGGCTAAAATATGGACAGGAGTCCAACAGATCAGAGGCCTTGCTGCTTGACGTAGTTAGACATCTTACACCAGACGCTCAAATATGAACCGGAATCCAGCAGATCAGAGGCTTTGCTGCTGGACGTAGTAAAACATCTAACACAAGACGCTCAAATATGGACCGGAATCCAAAAGGTCAGTAGCCTTGCTCATGGACGTAGTTAAATATCTTACACAAGAAAGTCAAATATGGACCGGAATGCAACAGTTCGGAGGTATTGCTTCTGGACGTAATTAAACACCATACACAAGACGCTAAAATATGGACCGGAATCCATAAGATTTGCGGCCTTGCTGGTGGACGTAGTTTAAATTCTTACACAAGAGGCTCAAGTATGGATCGTAATCCAACAGATCAGAGGCCGTGCTGCTGGTTATAGTTAAACATCTTACACAAGACGCTTAAATATGGACCGGAATCCAACAGATCAGAGGCTTTGCTGCTGGAAGTAGTTAAACCTCTCACACAAGAATATCAAATATGGACCGGAATGCAACAGATCGGAGGAATTTCTGCTGGACGTAAACATCTTACACAAGTCGCTAAAATATCGAACGGTATCCAACAGATCAGAGGATGTGCTGTTATACGTAGTTAAACATCTTACACAAGACGCACAAATATGGATCGGAATCGAAAAGATAGGGGGCGTGCTGCTATACGTAGATAAACACCTAACACCAGACGCTCAAATATGGACAGGAATCCAACAGATCAGAGGCAATGCTGCTGGACGTAGTTAAAATTCATACACATGATTCTCAAATATGGACCGGAATCCAGCAGATCAGATGCATTGCTGCTGGACGTAGTTAAAATTCATACACATGATTCTCAAATATGGACCGGAATCCAACAGATCAGAGGCCTTGCTGCTGGACGTAGTTAAACATCTTACAATAGAAGCTCAAATATGGACCGGAAACAAAAATATCACAGGCCTTTCTGCTGGACGTATTTAAACATTTTACACAAGATGCTAAATTATGTACCGGAATCCAACAGATCAGAGGCCTTGCTGCCGGACGTAGTTAACCAACTTAAACAAGACGCTCAAATATGAACGTGAATCCAACAGATCAGAGGCCTTGCTGCTGGACTTAGTTATACATCTCACACAAGACGCCAAATTATGGACCGTAATCCAACAGATCAGATGCCTTGATGATGGATGTAGTTAAAAATCATGCACAAGACTCTCAAATATGGACCGGAATCCAAAATATCAGAGGCCTTGCTGCTTGACGTAATTAAACATCTTATACAATACGCTCTAATACGGACGGAATCCAACAGAACAGAGGCTTGCTGCTGGACGTATTAAAGCATCATACAAAAGACTCTCAAATATGGATCGGAATCCAACAGATCAGAGGCCTTGCTGCTGTACGTAGTTAAACATCTTACACAAGACGCTAAATTATGGACCGGAATCAAACAGATCAGAAGCCTATATGCTGGACGTAGATAAACGTCTTACACAATACGCTGTAATATGGACCGAAATCCAACAGATCAGAGGCCTTGCTGCTGGACGTAGTTAAACATCTTACACAAGACGCTCAAATATGGACCGTAATCCAACAGATCAGATGCTTTGCTGCTGGACGTAGTTAAATATCTTACACTAGAAGCTCAAATATGGACCGGAAACAAAAATATCAGAGGTGTTGCTGCTGGACGTAGTTAAACATCTTACACAAGAATCTCTAAAATGGACCAGAATCCAACAGATCAGTGGCTTTGCTACTGTACGTATTTAAACCTTTTACACAAAACGCTAAATTATGTACCGGAATCCAACAGATCAGAGGCCTTGCTGCCGGACGTAGTTAACCAACTTAAACAAGACGCTCAAATATGAACCTGAATCCAACAGATCTGAGGGCTTGCTGCTGGACTTAGTTATACATCTCACACAAGACGCCAAATTATGGACGGCAATCCAACAGAAGAGAGGCCTTGCTGATGGACGTAGTTAAACATCTTACACTGGCCGCTCTAATACGGACCGGAATCCAACAGAACAGAGGCTTTGCTGCTGGTCGTATTAAAGCATCATACACGGAATCCAACAGATCAGAGGTAGATACACATCTTACACAAGAAGCTGTAATATTGACCGGAATCCAACAGTTCAGTGGCATTGCTGCTGGACGTAGTTAAACATCTTACACAAGACGCTAAATTATGGACCGGAATCCAACTGATCAGAGGCCTTGCTGCCGGACGTAGTTAAACTACTTAAACAAGACGCTCAAATATGTACCGGAATCCAAGAGATCAGAGTCCTTGCTGCTGGACATAGGTAAATAATCTTACGCAAGACGCTGAAATATAGACCGGAATCTGAGGCCTTGCTGCTGTACGTAGATAAACATCTTACACAAGAAGCTCCAATATGGACCGGAATCCAACAGATCAGTGGCATTGCTGCTGGACGTCGTTAAACGTCATACACAAGACGCTCAAATATGGAATGGAATCCAACAGGTCTGAGGCCTTGCTGCTGGGCGTAGTTAAACATCATAAAGAAGTAGCTCAAATATGGACCGGAATCCAAAAGATCAGAGGCCTTGCTGCCGGACGTAGTTAAACATCTTATACAAGACGCTCAAATATGGACCGGAATCCAACAGATCAGAGGCCTTGCTGCTGGACGTAGTTAAACATCTTAAACGAGAAGCTCAAATATGGACCGGAATCCAACAGATCAGAGACCTTGCTGCTGGACGTAGTTAAACATCTTAAACGAGAAGCTCAAATATGGACCGGAATCCAACAGATCAGAGACCTTGCTGCTGGTAGTAGGTAAACATCTTAGAGAAGGCGCTCAAATATGGACCAGATTCCAATAGATCAAAAGCCTTGCTGCTGGCCGTAGTGAAGAATCTTTCACAAGACTTTCCAATATGGACCGGAATCCAACAGATCAGAATCCTAGCTGCTGGTCGTAGTTAAACATCTTACACAAGAATCTCTAATATGGACCGGAATCCAAAAGATCAGAGGCCTTGGTGCTGGACGTACATAGAAATCTTCCACAAGACGCTCAAATATGCACCGGATTCCAACAGTTCAGATGCCTTTCTGCTGGACGTAGTTAAACATCTTACAGAAGACGCTCAAATATGTACGGGAATCCGACAGATCTGAGGTTTTGCTGCTGGATGTATTTAAACATCTTATACTAGACGCTCAAATATGTACCGGAATCCAAGAGATCTGAGGACTTGCTGCTGGACGTAGTTAAACATCTTACAGAAGAAGCTCAAATATGGACCTGATTCCGACAGATCAGTGGCCTTTCTGCTGGACGCAGTTAAACATGTTACACAAGAAGCTCTAATATGGACCGGAATCCAACAGATCAGTGTCATTGCTGCTGGACGTAGTTAAAAATCTTACACAAGACGCTCAGATATGGACCGGAATCCAATAGATCAGAAGCCTTGCTGCTGGACGTAGTTAAACATCTTAAACGAGATACTCAAATATGGACCTGAATCCAACAGATCAGGGTCATTGCTGCTGGACTTAGTTAACCATCTTACACAAGACGCTCAAATATGGACCGGAATCCAACAGATCTGAGGCCCCTCTGCTGGACGTAGTTAAATATCTTGCACTAGACGCTCAAGTATGGACCGGAATCCAACAGATCTGAGGCCTTGCTGCAGGACGTATTTTAACTAGGTACAGAAAGCCTATCTATCCTAGACTGGAAATGGCTCCACAGTAAACACCCTGATATGTATTAGGCGGACCTGAGAAAGAAAATCAAGGCTAGCCCCGTTACACTTGCTCATATTAACTAGGTACACAAAGCCTATCAATCCCAGACAGGAAAGGGCTCCACAGAAAACACACTGATATGAATTAGGCGAACCTGAG
Source organism: Acanthosepion esculentum (assembly GCA_964036315.1). Lineage (NCBI taxonomy): Eukaryota > Metazoa > Mollusca > Cephalopoda > Sepiida > Sepiidae > Acanthosepion > Acanthosepion esculentum. Next base: position 66,549,953 of record OZ038509.1, on the reverse strand, counting down.
AAAAAATGAATGCTAGCCCATTTACACTTGCTCATATTAACTAGGTACACAAAGCCTATCTATCTTAAACAGGAAAGGGCTCCACAGAAATACCCTTATATGAATTAGGCGAACCTGAGAAAAAAATCAAGGCTAGCCCCGTTACACTTGCTCATATTAACTAGGTACACAAAGCCTATCTATCCTAGACCGGAAAGGACTCCACAGAAAACAACCGCGAATCTAGATTGCCTCAGATACACCACTTACGCTTTAATCTGTCGAAAGCAACCGTTTTCTATCCGTCCTAATCTTCATTTTGAGATGTTGATCAAAAATCGGATTTTACAGTAATTCACATAAGGGCAGCTTAAAAGGCCATTAACTTGGTCTTTAAACAACCTCCAAATTCCATGGCGTCCATGAAAGAGAAAAATTCAAATTAAAAAAGACGGTTACACTTGCTCATTTTAGCTAGGTCCAGAAAGCCTATCTATCCTAGACAGGAAAGGGCTCCACAATAAACACCCTGATATGAGTTAGGCGAACCTGAGAAAGAAAATCAAGGCTAGCCCCGTTAGACTTGCTCATATTAACTATGGACACAAAGCCTATATATCCTAGAAAGGAAAGGGCTACACAGAAAACACCCTTATATGAATTAGGCGGACCTGAGAAAGAAAATCAAGGCTATCCCCGTTACAGTTGCTCATATTTACAAGCTAAACAAATCCTATCTATCTTAGACTGCAAAGGGCTCCACAGAAAACACCCTGATATGAATTAGGCGGACCTGAGAAAGAAAATCAAGGATAGACTCGTTACACTTGCTCATATAAACTAGGTTCACAAAGCCTGTCAATCCTAGACAGGAAAGGGCTCCACAGAAAACACCTTGATATGAATTAGGCGAACCTGAGAAAAAAATCAAGGCTAGCCAGGTTACACTTGCTCATATTAACTAGGTTCACAAATCGTATATATCCTAGACAGGAAAGGGCTACACAGAAAACACCGATATGAATTAGGCGAACCTGACAAAAAAATCAAGGCTAGCCCCGTTTACGCGAATATAGATTGCCTCAGTTACCCCACTTTCGCTATAATCTGTCGAAAGCAACCGTCTTCTCTCAGTTCTAATCTTCATTTTGAGCTGGTGATCAAAAATCGTATCAGATCCTGATGAGAAAGACTGTTGCCTCGCAAGACTTCAAAACATATAATAGAGAACTGAAAGGCAGATATATAAAATATTTGAATGAAAGCTTATTCTGTAATATATATATATGATCATTTTATTCTTGCAATAATAATGCAACATTAAATTTAAGCTGAATGGGGCACATCCTACTCATGCCTCACCAAAATATTACCGTGTCCCACCGGTGGAGCATGCGTCCACGTTGGGAACTATTGCTGAAGACTGTATTGTAAACTCTATTAGTAAAGTCTATATAATTATCATTACATTTATCCATGGCTTTTGTAACTGTCTCATCAGGACGATCTTGTAGGCACTTAACACAAATACGGTGAGCCTTTGATAGGAATGTCATATTCATCCTTTTTCCTGCAAGATGAAGCTTGCTGAATCATTTTTATCCCTTCCCGGATGTTCAATGCTGCAGAAGACCCATTCCATTGATTCGTGAATTCATTTCCCGTTTATGGATTCACAATATAATCTGACATATATACCACACCCAATATTTTTACTGCGAATAATCAACCCATTGTACTTTTCCTTGAAGTTCTCACACTGTTCCATAATTCAGCAATCTTGAAGAAGAGCTAAAGCTTCAAATGCTTCATCTCTAGTTTTCCCGGTATCACGAGCAAGGATTTAATTAGCGTCATGTAACTGGCTATAGCAAGTTGATAAGTGTTTTCACTTTTTGTACACTTTGTAGAATTGCAGGCTTATAAATGTTTTTCAGGATATTTTCCACGTTGTGTCGAAAATCATTAATTGGAATGTTTGATGAAGAATTTTACTGAAGCTATTTAGCTTTTTACCGCAGTTTTCCAGGGATTAACTATTTCTGGAATATTCCAAGATTCTGATTCAAGCAACTTCAGCAGTTGATGATCTTTGTTGTCTGTTTCTTGGTACGTGTTCTTCGATGTTAAATGACTATCAACTTTCTTTCATATTTTTGATTATTAGGTCAGGCAACCTTTTACGAGGAAGGCAAACAAACATGGAAAACATGTTTTCAATTAAATGAATATCTTTAACTGCATCAGAATAAATTCTATCGTCAATTTCTTTTTCAAATGTCCCAGTACTTTGTTTGATTCTTTCAAATGCCTTAATTGATATTTTAATAAGATTTTCGGCTCTTGACAAAGTTAAACAATCAGCTTAATTTGCATTAGTCAGTAAAGAGATTTCTTGCAGTCTATCTATCATCAATGCCAAGTCATGCAAGAAATATTTGCTGCAATGTCGGGCAGTCGTACCTGAATGTTTCGTCTCACCTGAGAAATATTTGTACAATGCTGGATAATCGCGCCATACAGAAAGTGCAGATTTCATTTTTTCTTTTCTTAGAGAAGCTTGTTGATTTCTTTTATCTCCCGTCATTCGCCTCTTTTCTGAAATTTCACTTGTGGAGTTTTCTCGAAAAAGGTGAAATAAATCATGTTATCTCTTCATTTAAAATCCAGATAATGAAATGAAAAAAAATATTTAGGGCTATGAGGAAGTTACTATATCGTGAGAAATTAAAATTAGAATAATAATAATAATTTATTAACTTTGATCTGAAGTCTAATAGAAAATACTTAAATATGGAGTCCAATAAAAATGTTTAATTTGAACAAATTTCATATTAAGCGTTTTAACCAAAAATCTATGAGTAAAATATGAAAACAGGAAAGTTTTTGATCAATAAAAATATTGGTCCTAATTAAAGTCACTGAGATTTATTGTATAAAATACAATTATGGCACAAGGCCGAAAAGGGGGATTGGGTTTGAGGCTGGTCTTCACTGACTATCTTATACCTAGCTAATCCGAGTCACGATCCATTCACTCATTACAATTTGCACATTCACCAGAAAGACTCATCCGTCGCCAATCAATCCTCCATATACCATATTACCGCATACTCTCGGCGAAATTACAAAACGCACATAAGTAGTTGATGATTATAAAAATGTATACATAAAAATCTGATGACAATGAGTGAGGAGTGGATGAACCCAAAGACAAAAATTAAATATCAAAACAAACAAAATAAATATCACTGATGTTAGTTGGACCCGTCCAACCCTCAAACGAAGAGGCGGCTGTATTCTGCTTTTAGCCACAATCAAAAAGCTCTCGCGCCAAGGGATAGAGGAAGGGTAAAATAAATTCGGCTATGAAGAAAGCTGACCCAATCGAGATAAAATGGGAGCCAAAAACAAACTGAGAAGTTTGTGAATCTCAACATGGACCATAACTAAATATGCAAGCCAGGAAAAACACTTACTCACATTACGAGATACACAAAGCCTATCTATCCTAAACAGTGGAGGGCTTCACAGGAAACCACACTGATGTGAATTAGACGGACCTAAAAAAGAAAATCAAGTCAAGACCCGTTCACGCGAACCAAGCTTGCCTCAGTCACCCCGATAAATCTGTCGAAACCAAACGTCTTCTATCAGTTCTAATCTTCAAAAGACCGGATCAGATCCTGATGAGAAAGACTGTTACCTCGTAAGACTTCCTCCTGTCGCGTCGATCAAATCACCATTTGGGCCGTGGCCAGCAGCGGTAGAAACACAATCCGTTTCACCCCAGAATACGGTGGCAACACACTTTCACACACGTAAGCACGATCGATGAGCACAAGATTTCGGGAGTGAGGCGAGCCGTCAATTCGCCGATAGGGTCCCATAGAAGACAATGGTAGAATGCGTGTGAAGGCGTTTCCTCTAAACCAAAGTCGCATCGTTCACAGTCTGGCAAATGCGCCAAGCCTCATATGAAGGCCTTGTCATTGAGAGATATCCTATCCAGAGCAAGTCTCCATGTAAGCGAAACTCCTCCTCCGACAAGTCGAGCCGCTCAGTTAGTGGATCCTTCGCGTCTCCCTCCACTAGTTCTCGATAGAAGACTCACCAATCCGAGAAAGTTAACTGACCCGAGGAGTGTCCCTCACAGCCTATCGACAATCGCGACGGAAATCCGATTCATCCCTGGGTTTACGACGGCGCTCAACCCTAGAGATGGGTCCCTAGCCTCGAGGCGTATTTGTGACCCACATTCGCAGTGCGGCATTGCCAGGCACAAGACAAAGACATTTTGCACATCTCTGTCGACTTTATGCAACCGTCCCCTCCACAAAACGGAGGATAGGAAGCGTCCGGGTGCCTTCTTATGGCGCTTACAGAGAGGAAGCACAGACAAGCGGTAAAGGACAAGAGGAAAGATGTAAGTGGCCTCAGATCAGCCCTGACTCGCCGCGCCGATCTTTGCCTGTACAACTGACCAATTTTTCTGCAGCTGGAGGTCGTGTCCAAACCACACTCCGAGAATGCGGATGAGACCGGCCGTCCAGCCAAAGGGTCCTGGAAGATCGACCCGCTTCAAGGCACATAAATCGCAAGCCGGAAGACTTGTCACGGTTAATCTTGACCCTTGTCACTTTTCGTACTATTCAAGCGCCTTCAGTACCACCTCAATGTCGCTGTGGTACAACACGAAAGTAGATACGTCATTGGCGTACGCGGAAATCCTGACTCGAGCTCCTCCAAGGACAGCAATTCCACGTAGGGTCGGACAGCACGCCACGTCCCGTAGCCGGCGAAGGAGAAGCTCCAATGCCAAATTAGGGGCGAGAGTGAACAACCCTGATGAAGCGACCGAGAAACGGCAAAAGGACTCGACAGCTTCCCGTTCACCTGTACCACGATACTGGGGAGTGATCAGGAGACTAATCCAGCGGAAGAAGTTGGGTTCGAATCCGGCGGCCTGCACTTATGAAGGACAAAAACAAAATATAGTGGATTAAGTTTTGCCAAAAGGCTCACAAATGTTATGGTTACAATTCCATGTCAAATCTATCGTAAATTCTTTTTTGATATAAACGTACAAATTTATTTCCGTAAAATGTACGTTGCAATATAAATTCATTTTAAAATTCAGTGGCCCGCTCTGGGGCCCAAGTCGATGTCCCTAATTTTGAATATCATTTCTCACGTCTATGTATTAGCATCCTGTTTTGGAAAATGATCCCGCTTTCCACAAGGAAAAATCTTGTCTATGCCTTTGAAATTGTTTATTAACCTTTATTAGATCACCTGTATATATATATATATATATATATATATATATATATATGTTGTATCAAAAAAGGGGGATGAGGCTACCCCTCATTGACTCTCCTGAACTACCGACTCTGATTCGCGACCTATTCATTCATTAGAGTTTACTCAATGAACACAGGATTTCATTCATGAAAATTCATCCGCCGTAAACTAATATACCCTATATCCAAAGGGGTCCTACTTGAAAGAAATTAAATTATATATTTTTCGACATTTTTTTTTCTTTTTCGTTCTATTTTATTGGTGTTTCAAGACGTTATTTGCAACTTGTGGTCGGATTAAGAAACGTCATCCTATTATGACGTCATAATTAAGAACGCGAACGAGAAAGCGAAACGCCACATTTATTCTGACTTTCAAACCAACTGGACGTCTGTCTCTAAATTTTGCCTAAATTACATAGAAAACATCCCAAAAAGTTCTTGGAGAGCAAATAAAATGGCAAACTCAATTCAAAGCAGGAAAGATACTTGCATCATCTCTATTGAGGATGGAAACAGATCGTTGGTGAAGGATAGAATAAATTTCTATGAAAGAAAAATCAAAGATTTAAGAACAGATAATCGAAAAAATATAACAACTAATCCCTTGACCGATTATCTTGAGCCAAAAGAAAAAAAACAAGACATAATTAATGAAGAAGTAAAAGAAAGTGACAAAAACAAAAATGAAATGGACAACAAAAAAAAATATATACGAGCCAAGCCCGATATGAACAAAACGAATTTTAAGTGGTTCATCATCTATATATTGGTAAGCCTTGCAATGGCTTTATTGATACTTGAGGTGTTTACCTTAAAGAACAACGCCTATTTATTAATACCTTTCAGCGTGTTATTATATATTACAATATTATATATAATATATAAATTTATAAAAAGGAGATCACAGCGATCTACCATTCCAGAAAATGCTGTATAATTTATTTTGATTATGTGAAAACATCATTCTGTCTATGGTCAACTAATTTGACCAAAAGATATGTACATATTTAAATCAAATTGTTGATTGAGTTCTTGTTAATTGAATTTGCTGTTACTTTTTATCGCTGTTTTTTCTGGAATTTGTCTATGGGAAACTGATTTGAACATAGACTTGTCCATATTTTGATCAAAAATTGATTTGTTACTTACTTCTTGTTAATTGAAGTTGACGTTGATTATTCCTGTTTCTTAATTTAAACTTTGTTAAACTTTTCAACTTTTCAACTTTAACCATTTCGAAGAGAAATCAGGACTGTTTCAAACCGTCGATTTCTCCTGAACCAAAATGGAGGACTTGTGAGGAACGCTTGTCAAAATGTTACAATCTAAATGGGGCATCTATTAATTCTTTTATTCTACAAAAAGACCGGATCTACTAGCGGAACAGTGGATGAATGTATAGCGACACGGACTGAGGAAAAATATGTTGTGATCTCCGAGGATACGTGGAGGCCATAAATGAAAATAAATTGGATTAACTTACCACAGATAATGTACAAAATGAAAAGTGCGTCTGTCATCCCGTTAGTTTTATATATATATATATATATATATATATATATATATATATATATATATATATATATATATATATATATATATTACAGTCGTTTGCTGTCAGTTGTATTTTGACTCAGTCAACCGAGGTTCTTCATGTTTGTAAGTGTATACTTGCATAGCATTTTTAAATATGTATTCTTGGACACATATAATCATAGATATAAATATTTCTAATGTATTTACACAAAATAGACCTGATTATGCATCCCGCATATATAGCCGTGCACACACGTACGTATATATACGTACATATACATATAATATATATATATATACATATGTACAAATATATATATAAATTAGTTTTTCTCTAATAGTATGTGTCGCATTGTGATCCCTGTATTGTTTTCTTGCTTGTTTATATATATATATATATATATATATATATATATATATATATATATATATATATATATATATATATATATTAGATCCGTTGGAGACTGTACGTTTTTAAATCGCCCAACTCTAAGCAGATCTTTGTTTTTCTCTACTATCTCGTATGTTGTATTGTGCTATTATTGTCATTGCGATGATTTTTGATGTAACGTATGGTTCTGGACTTCAGGTTTTCCTGTAGAGAACTGCGAGATTCGCTCACTCTCTCTGCATTTCCTTCTCAGTTTTCTTTTCTCTTCAGAATGGAATTTTTTTATGTCAAAACAATTGTCACATGTATTACGTTGAACCACGAGTGCGTTCAGATTGTTGTCATGACGGACATCTGTTCGGTGTTACTAGAATTGTTTTGTCTAGATGATTCGCATTTTGAGCCGTCTATTTTCTATATTCTTGCCTCTGATCTGTTGTTATTTTTCCCGTTTGATGCTACCTATTTAGTCAAACAAGAACAGAAACAGAACAGAGTTAGGAATACATAAAGTAGACAACACCTTTTTCAGTAGCTTTGACTACAATCAAAGTAATAAGGCAACGAAGACATAAGAGGTTACTGGGCGTGGAAGAATTCGAAAAAAGAATCTGTCCTAAGGAACGTGTAGAAAACAGTGTAATCAGGAGAATAGTAAAAAGCGATTGACATTGCATTTAAATTTGCAAAGATGGCTGGAAAGCATGGAGCCTAAAGAGAGTTCCGCAAGCCAGAAGTGCGAGAGAAGAAACTGTCAACATAGAACTTACGGTGACATCTAGCGAAATCAACTCTATATATTGATGAGACCTTGTTGCCAGTCTATTAATGAGGTTCATTTTATAAAGTCTAGGTACCCAAGCGAAGAGATCAGCCGAACATTTCCCAAGAAATGTTTTCATAGAATAGACACAGAGAGGAAACTATGCGGTGTTGAAAAAGAGACTGAAGCCGAGATGCCAGATCAGGACTAATAATATTTCCGATTCTTCTTTGGATTTTCTCGACGTTCTCTAGTTATACAATAGGACCAAAACATTGTAGCATTTCTTCTTTTCTGACGTATTAACTTCTTGTAAGTTATTTAAAGACGGAAAATATTTCTTTAGATATTATCAAGCATCTCTAAATATGTAGCAGAAACACCAGTCCATAAGTGACTGCAATATTTAACGCAAGGTCGAATGATATACTTATATACATGTAGGATAGATTCAGGCGAGTAAAAACATTCTAGCACAACACGGCTAAACAATCAAGGCAGTAAAGCCACTAAGATAGAAGGGGTTACTGGGTGTGGAATAATTCGAATACAGAAACTGTACTAAGGAGCAAGAACAAAAGAAGTGTGATTAGGAGGATAGTAGAAAGCGATTGACATTGCATTTAAATTTGGCTTAAAAGTATGGAACCTTAAGAGAGTTCCAAAAGCAAGTAATGCGAGAGAAGAAAACGGCAGCATAGAACATACGGTTATATCTATGACATCTTGTCAACTTAATTGTTGAGACTTCTTCGCAAGTCTTGAATTGCGTTTCAATTCAATTCATCTGTGTATCAAGAAGAATAACTCATCCGAACGATTGCCATGCAAGTAGTTATAGATTAGACACAGAGGGGAAACGCTACGGTGGTAGGAAAGTGACTGAAGCCGAGACGTCAGATCAGGACCAATAATATTGCTGACTCTTCTTTGGATTAAATCAAGCATCTCTCTATATGAAACGGAAATAGCTGAAAATATGTGGCGGCACTAATCTAAGCATGGAAGAATGGTAAACTTTTAAGATTTTAAGATAGATTCTGGAGATAAAAATTCTCTAGCACGACACAGTGAAGCAACTTTCTTAGCAGCTAACTTAGCAAAGAATTTAATATCGTCTTTTCACTTCTTGTCAGCCGTGAACATTAGCATATAAAGGCGCAAAGTATCACTCTCCCGGAAGTTAACATCAGCCATGTTGATATGACCGAAAGAGATCTCTGAGAACAAAGTTTAAACGATAAAATTAAGAAGTCATCCTTTGTACCAAGTAACAACAGATTGTTTTTGACCAGAGCCTCCAATTTGACATTATCGGACTGAACAAACTTAACATTGAGACAGGGGTAAATGGTTGCACCATCAGCATATATAACAATATGAGAGCTGATACCATTGAGAAGGTTGTTAATGCAAAACGAAAACAAAGTAGGAGCAGGGATAGAGCCCTGGGTGCCACCAGCATTAGCGTAAAAAGATCTATAAGAGAGGGTCGTTGAGTATAACATTCATTTTAAGATTTGATAAGTAAAACCAAGTCTGTTCAAAACTTCTGCTGGAAACACCGTACCCTTTCAATTTGGGAAGAAGTCCAGTATGGCGAACCCTGCCGAAATCTTTCGAGATGTCCAAAAGCAATAAGGCGAGCCACGTCATTCTTATAGCATTGCTTGATAGACTCTTTCACTAATTATCGTCACTACATCAGCACTTGATCTAGAGAAAAGAAAAATTGCTTGTCTGAAAGAAGGCCATGTGATGTGAAATACGTAACCTATTCAGCATTGATGAGGACCTGTAGTAGGTTACCAAAAAGGGACAGAAATCTAATAGGCCGATAGGTGGAAGGGTCGGACGGTTCATATGAATTATTAATAATTTCAACAACAGATGAGGATTTCCAGCACGGAGAAATGCAAGAGGAGGAAGGCATTTATTATGCAGTTTAGAGACAAATTAGAGCCGAAAGGTAAGAGGCTGGGAGGCTGGGAGGGATATATTGTGTGGTTTAAAGAGAATGCGAGCCAGTTCGGGAGCGCACTTCTTAAGGACTATAAGAGGGATACAGTCAGGTGCCATGTATTGTGGGGAACGAGATTAGGGGATAATAAGTAACGAACTACTCATTGATGTACATGAGCAAATTATTAAGGAAACTTGAATAAATATTATATGAACACCACGTAGATATTCTGGAGGACAATTATCTGGGGGCGCTAGTGGTTCAGCATAATGCATATCATCAAAGTTTGGACTGGACACCTACTTAAAAATGCCAGTCTGATGAGAAAAGAGCAACATTGTCTCGGAAGGGAATGCTTTGAGAGAGCGATAATCTGGCAATTCTCAAATAGAACCAGGGCGATACGTTACACCATCGATCATCGCAAAGACAATAAGAGCATAAGGCAATATGCGAGGGAGTAGAGAAATTATTTCCTGATCTTCGAGTCGACAGATTTATAAAACTGCAAAACCCAACGCATCTAATATATATATATATATATATATATATATATATATATATATATATATATATATATATATATAGATATAGATATAGATATATATATATAGATATATATAAACAAGCAAGCAAACGAACCAGGTATCACAATGCGACACATAATATTAGGGAAAAACACCACACCCAAAAAACTAAAAACAGCTGATATATATGTATTATATGTGTATGTATGTGTGTATGCGTGTGCCTGTGCACGGGTATATATGACGGGGCACATATACATGGATATATGTGTAGAGGTATATATATTATAAACACTTGTATGTATGTATTTATTAATGAATATATGTATGTGTACAATATTCATATGTAAAAATGTTCTTTATTGATATGCGTATATATATATATATATATATATATATATATATATATATATATATATATATATAATATGCAGGTATATACATATAAAACACTGTCTAGTTTCGGTTGACTAGGTTAAAATCCATCAGACACCTAACGTTTGTAATATATATATATATATATATATATATATATATATATATATATATATATATATAAGCAAGCGAGATGACACTCCCTTGACTTTTGACATTGGATGTGATAAGCTAATCTAATTTTATTTTATTTATTGTCCCCTCTTATCCTGTGTGTTATCACAGCATCTTCGTCATAATTTTTTCTCACATTCTAACGTGAAGGAACTAAAGACAGCAGACACTTGTCGACATAAATATTCGTGTCTGTCTCATCAACTTCCCTTTTGTTTGGGATACTGCGATATGCATACATATATATATATATATCCAACAAACACACTCACCACTGTCGTGCACATATCTTGGAGAATTTTTAGTATCCATCGGTTTTCCGTCAAACTGTGAGTCAACATCAGGACGGAATTGTTCCTATAGCCTTGGATGGCTAAGAGCAGAGAACAACACATTCTAACGTGAAGGAACTAAAGACAGCAGACACTTGTCGACATAAATATTCGTGTCTGTCTCATCAACTTCCCTTTTGTTTGGGATACTGCGATATGCATACATATATATATATATATCCAACAAACACACTCACCACTGTCGTGCACATATCTTGGAGAATTTTTTGTATCCATCGGTTTTCCGTCAAACTGTGAGTCAACATCAGGACGGAATTGTTCCTATAGCCTTGGATGGCTAAGAGCAGAGAACAACACATTCTAACGTGAAGGAACTAAAGACAGCAGACACTTGTCGACATAAATATTCGTGTCTGTCTCATCAACTTCCCTTTTGTTTGGGATACTGCGATATGCATACATATATATATATATATCCAACAAACACACTCACCACTGTCGTGCACATATCTTGGAGAATTTTTTGTATCCATCGGTTTTCCGTCAAACTGTGAGTCAACATCAGGACGGAATTGTTCCTATAGCCTTGGATGGCTAAGAGCAGAGAACAACATCATCTACCTGGAACCACTCAAGCGTGGTCAGCCCTGAAGCCATGGCTATTTATGAACAGATTCTAACAAGGAATAAGAAGGCCATTTTTCAACATTTGATCTAAAGACATTTCGAACTATTTCAACAGCAGCAGAATCTAAACGCCTTCTCTTTTTTTTAATTGTTTAATAAAATATTAAACATAAACTCTTTGTTATATAATAATATTCTTTTTAATTCATAGTAATTCAAGACTCACCGATTAATGAAAAGGGGCAAAGGCTTCAAAAATAAACATTCCTCATCCAATTCTACCCGAGGGAATCTACCTTGTATAAAGTATAATTATACTATTTCAGTTCCAGAGACAACTACAACAAAACCATATATAATTACTTATTTTAAGGAAGACACGTCTCTCATTGCGACATTTTGAAGTCTATATCTGCTAGAATTATCTTCTGACTCGAATGTTGGCTTACGGCTATACCACGTTTAAACACATGTCCCCTACGATCAAGGTCGCGCATGGTCAATAACTACATGGGTGACAGCTTCTGAATGACAGTTGTTGTAAGCTTGAATGTTTGGCTGATATATATAATAGTTGGGAATCCGAGATCTAATTCCAGTCGGGTTCATTATATTCACTTAGCTGCATTTTCTCCTCCCAGCTATGTGTTAAATAGTTGGAATTGCATCATAAAACATTAATATCTCCAAAAATCTAAAAATATTTTCTGGCTTTAAATAACTAGCAAAAGGTTTATAATCTGTAAAAAGCAAATCATTCAGTCAAATAAATATTTTCTAGATTGTCTCATGTTCCACTGATTAGGCTATTCGGACCTAAAACTAGTTTCGTTAGATTGTAGGCTTAGAATGGCTGGATACTGAATGTTCAATCTGACTTTACTGGACAGGCGGGTCTTCCAGGAATAGCTAACTAGCATAGTGCAGCGGGAGCTAGCGTGGGCGGTTATCGGGAGTATGTGGTGGGAGAGGCTTAAAGATAGAAATATGTCAGGTAATTCGACATAAGTTAAGCAAGATGTCTTCCGAAGCTGACGCAGAATTACTCAAGGAAGAGATCCGTCAAGGTTTCAGTCGCTACATTCGTGTGGTCAAAACCCCGGAGGGGCGTACTCAGAGGTCAACTGATGATATGTGTGGGGCGTTTCCGTGACATTTCGAGAGCCGGTTTACCAGGTGTGTGATCACGCTGTTGGAAAAAGACAAAGGTGTTGGGCGTGATTTAGATGACTATAGGCTCATAACTCTGCTAAACACAGAGTTAGAGATTTTGGCCAAGATCCTGATGGAACGTTTACCGTCAGTTGCCGAGACTCTGTTAGGACCTGAACAGAATTGTGCTATGAAGGGCCGGGGCGTGCAGTTCGGCAAAACGTGGAATCTGTGTCCCTGGAGTAAGCTGATGACGTATCTACTTTCGCGGCATCTCGCAGCGACATTGAAGTGGTACTGAAGGCGCTTGAACGGTACGAAAACATGACAGGGCCCAAGATTAACTGTGACAAGTCTTCCGGCTTGCGGTTAAAGTCGATCTTCCGGGGCCTTTTGGTTGGACAAACGGTCCAGTCCGCATTGTTGGGGTGTGGTTTGGAGAAAAATTGGTTAGAAATACATGCAAAGGTCGGCGCGGCCGGTCAAACTTGTCTTTGAAGGAGGTTGTCTGTGAAGGGTAGTGCGGAGGTGTATGCCGCTTACGTCTTTCCTCTTAGTCTTATCCTTTACCGCTTGTCTGCACTTTCTCTCTATTAGGAACATAAGACGGCGCTCGAGCGCTTGCTTTTCTCCATTTTATAGAGGGTGGGGCAAGCATAAAATCTGCAGAGAAGTCTACACGCAAAGTCCGTGTTATAAGGTGGGGGCTGGGAATGCCGCACTTGGCGAGTCTCAAGCTCGCCTCAAAGCTGGCTTTCCTACGCCGAGCATTGACAGGGCATTCGATTATGGCTGGGATTGTAAGCGACGCCTTACCTTTACTTACTATTCGACCTCCTTCGCGTGTATCCATTTGTTTTGACGATCATTTATCGGTCCAGTGATCTTTCTCGCCCTAATAGAATCTTCTATCGGGAACTAGTGGGTGCGAGGAGGAGTTCCACTCATTCTGGTCTTGGGCACCAGCGGCGGATTACCTCAGCAACCCTGAGTTTTCGCTTACCTGGCGACTAGTTCTGAGTATCTCTCAAAGACAAAGCCTTCATAAGGGACTTGGCGGATTTGCCAGACTGTGAAAAATGCAAGCTTGATTTAGAGGAAATGGTTTTGCACGCCTTCTACCATTGTCCTCGGGTCCACCACCTATGGGACCATGTCGGCGAGTTGACGGCTCGTATCGCCCCCGAAAAATCGCGCTCATTGATCGTCCAAACGCGTGTGATAATGTGACGCCCCCGGATGGTGTTTAAATCGCTACTGGCCACGGCGACAGGAGCAAGTCTCGCGAGGCAACTGTCCCAACAGGATCTGATCCGATTCTTTAAGCATCAGCTCAAGATAAAGTTTAGAACTGATAGAAAACGGTTGGTTTAGACAGACTTTAGCGTTGATATGTGACTGAAGCGAGCTTGGTTCGTGTGAACGAAGCTAGCCTTCATTTTCCTTTTTAGGTTCGTCTAATTCCAATCGCGGCGGATTGAGATTCCCAACCTTCCCCAGTTTTTTTGTGGGGTGGGGTGATTTGTGTCTGTTTCTTTCATCTCAACTGGATCAGATTTCGTTGCTCCTCATGTCCGTATTCATTTCCTCCTTTCTCTCTCCCTTAGCGAGAGAGACTCTTAATTTTGTCTAAGTGCAGAATATAGCGACCTCTCCTTTTTGAGGGTTAGACGGGTCCTACAAATATCAGTTATCTTTATTTGGTTTGTTTTGATATTTAGTTTTGTTTTGGGGTTAATCCCATCCCCCTCTAACAGTGAATCATTATATTTTTATGTATACATTTTTTATAATCATCAAATTTTTATGACACGGGTTGCGTTTTGTAGCCCACCCCCACCCCGAGAGTATGCGGTATTATAGTATATGGAGGACTGATTGGTGACGGATGAGTGTGCAAATTGTAATGAGTGTATGGGTCGTGAATCGGATTAGTTAGGTATAACATAGTGAAGACCATTGTCAACCCATTCTCCTTTTTCGGCCCTGTGCATTGATTGTGTTTTATGCAATAAATATCAATAAAAATTTAATTAATTAATAGATAGTTTTGCAAGTATTATTTCTTATGATTAGGAACCCGATAAACGTTAATGCTATAAATGGAACTGCTGATAGGTAAATTTAATTTTGTAAGATATTCAATGCATTTTGGCCCGTAATTTATTTTAATTATTTTTAACCCAAGCAAGACAATAAAGCCACTAAGACGCGAGGCCTTAAATAGTGTAAGAAAATATGAGAACAAACTTTATTAACGAGAAATAGAAAATCTAACTAATTAAAAAAAGAACAGTTTATAACGATTGACATTGCATTTAAATTGTTGAATATCGAAAGTGACTGGGAGACATGAAACCGGAAGTGTTTTCTTAAATTGAAAATTGTGACAGGAAGAAACTGTTAGCATAGAACTTACGGTTGCATCGAACCATTTCAACTGAAAAATGATTAGAAATTTTAAATCATCTAGTAGTGTTCTTAAATGCATAAATTTTAGTTAAGCTGTCGAAAAGGTCATCTGAAGAATTACCATGTATTGTTTTTATGCAAAAGGTACAGGGAAGTTCCAACATTGCGGTGGAAATGTGACCGAAACTGAGACACCCTGTCTTGTAACAAGTAGCGTGAGAAGAAATACATGTGCTTGTGTCGCACAAAGACAAGAGGGGGACATTTGATGAGGACTAACTATCGTACACCTAGCTAGTTCGATTCATGATCCATTCATTCCAACAATTGAAACAATCACCACAAGAATCTATCCCTTCTCTATTCAGTTCGAACTTGTCTCAAAATACGCCATTTTCGTAGCGGTAATAATAGATTTACGGATATATATGTAGCATGGTTCATATAAAAATAATTAAACATTTGAAATGGATGTTGGAATATTTACGATGTTATGTCAGTGAAGAGGGAGAACATATCTGATCAAACTAAAGATGAACATAATGATAGAATCAATGTGCTGACATTCTACCCTTCGTTTAAACAAAACGCTGGGAAGGAAGCTTCGTATCTACCCTAGATAAAGCCATATCAGTTTATAGGCCCGAGAAATCTAATTTACAGTGAAACTATTTTTAGAAAATTACTTTTTAAACCTCAAAACATAATAAATCTATTTGTTACATCAATGAATACCGAATTTGTCACGGTTACAATTTAAATAGACGTTCACTCATAACAATATATGGAAAATGTGTTAAGAAAAGCAGTAGTGTCAGTCAGTCACAGAGTGAGTGAGTCAGAGTCGCGTCAGACGATTACTGTAAGACCTTGTAATAGTGATACTTCGAGACAACATAGTTCTCTCTAACCTAACCTGATTGTGATTGCTAACAATTCTACTTCTTTTGTATATAGGTTCTGTTTGTGATATATCTGTGTTATTCCATACCTGTGTTCGAGTTATTCGTCATTGGTTCTACTTTGGACCTTCACCGTGGTACAAGCAACCGGGACTATAACAATATCTATCTATATATATATATATATATATATATATATATATATATATATATATATATATATATATATATATATATATATATATATATATATAAAATAGCTCATAAACAGAAAATATATTAAATATATATATATATGTATGTATATGTATTAGTTAAATTTCCGGTGTACAGAGGTCGACCGTTCTGGGTAGGACGGTAAAATACAACCGGGAGGCTTTTGAGGAGTCTGGAACATCCACTTACATGCTGTTTTTTCCAAGTATCACTCTGTCCTGGGGTCGTAGCACCTGTGAGGGTCCTACCTATCGGAATCATGTGTTTTCACGCAATCATCAGGCGGTTGAATTCACTGGAAATTTAATTAAAATATATTAAGGCTCTGCAGTTCATATAGCATTCAAATATCTTTCCCTAGTTTGCTAGGCCTTAATGGATTGATATCAATTCTTTGGAATTTTTAGAATCTGGTTCTTTCCAAAATATTTTATCTAAACGATCAACATACTTCCAATATATTGATAATGCTCTTTTAATATATCTCCGGGAACTGTACTGATTGCCAGGAAGAATATACCGGAGTAACCACTAGATTGTTAAATAAAAGATTATGTGAACACGAAAGGGATATTTTACAAAACAACATATTAAACGCAACAGTTATTCAATGTAACGAGATTGACCACAATTTTGAAATAAAAACTGCTACTCTAATTAAAAGAGGAAACAATTCTCTAAGACGAAAACATTTAAAAAGTGCTTTAATAGAGCTAGATAATCTAAATTTGTGTCCAGGTTCTTACAACTTTTAACCATTCTGGGAAGATCTGTTGTTAACACAATGTAGGATATTTAATAACATAAATAATTTGCCATACATCTATGCTCCAGCAGATATATATATATATATATATATATATATATATATATATATATATATATATATATATATATATATATATATATATATATATATTTCGTGGGATTTAAAAATTTTAAGAACAGGTTCTCTAAAAACAGGCCTCAATAGAAACTGGTTCCCTCATTTTTTCATACTTTACTACATCCATATAATTTCGGAATGAAACAATTTATTCTTACATTTTTTCTCACTTTCTACTTAAGGCCTTATTGGAGTGATATCAGTTCTCTAGAATTTCTCGAAGCTGGTCGTTTCCAAAATATTTTATCTAAACGATCAACCTACTTCCACTATATTGATGATGCTCTTTTAATATATCCCCGTGATACTGTTTTACTTGGTCTAGTAGAGAGACTAAAGAAAATCGAACAGTCAATAGAATTAACACAGGAAACGGAAGGAAAGAAGACTTTAACTTTCCTACATATCATGTAAAACATAGTGTCCACTAAAAATCAATTCATAAACATGACCTAATATATTTTTATTCCCATCATAGCAAAAAAATAAAATCCAGAATAATGACTGGATTCTATTTAAGAGCACAACAAATTTGCAGCCCTCAGTACTTACACTAAGAGGAAAAATATATTGAATACACTTTCAAGCGCTTCCAATACCCTATTTCATATTTAATGCGAAACAAAAGGCTCATAAAATATTCCAAAATAGAAAAGCGGGCTCTCCTGAGAAACGCAACGAATCCCAAATTATATTGTTCTACCCACCAATTCCATCACAACTACAATTGCAAAGAATGTATCTAAACTTAACATAAAATTTATCACAACTACATCTGAAACAATAAGAGACTTAATCAATAAAAAAGGCTAAAGCTTGGAGAAGGAATTCTCTCTATGAACTGTAAGGATTGCCAAGAAGAATATATGGGAGCAACCTCTAGAAGGTTAAATCAAAGATTATGTGAACACGAAAGGGATATTTTACAAAACAACATATTAAACGCAACAGTTATTCACTGTAACGAGATTGACCACAATTTTGACATAAAAAATGCTACTCTAATTAAAAGAGAAAACAATACCCTTAGACGAAAATATTTAAGAAGTGTTTTGATAGAGCTATATCACCCACAGTAAATTTGTGTCCAGGTTCTTACAATGGTTAACATTATGGGCAGATCTGTTGTTAACGCAGTGTGTGATATTTAATAACGGATTTCCTCATTATATAATTTTGGAATAAACCAATTTTTTCTTGCACATAATCAAAAATATCAAACTTAATCTGAATTACATTACACGTTATCCTTTTGAAATTCAAAAATAATTAAAGGCAATGTTTTCAAACCTTTTATGATCTTTTATTTTTTTTAAATTCCTAATGGCCACATCATAGTTTTCAGCTTCTTTTTTGCCTCCTTCTGTTATCATCAGCATTGCGATTTTTTCTATGTTTTACAGAAAGGAGTAGCATTCCATAAATGTAAATGGAGACCAATAGAATAGATTGTCATCAAGTTTGCTGCATTTTGCATTGTAAGGCCGTTTCTTTTTCATGAGTATATAATATTAAATCTTGTAAAACCTTTTTCTGCTTTGAAGAACTGACAACAATCGTATTGATAATAGTTTTTGCTTTTTGTACACTTTGAAGAATTACAGAATTGTGAAAGTGTTTCAGGACATTTTCCTCATAGTGCCGAAAATCATTAATTGGAAGGTTTTGATGAAGAATTTTACTGAAGCTATTTAGCTTTTTACCGCAGTTTTCCAGGGAATATCTATTTCTGGAATATTCCAAGATTCTGATTCAAGCAACTTCAGCAGTTGATGATCTTTGTTGTCTGTTTCTTGGTACGTGTTCTTCGATGTTAAATGCCTATCAACATTCTTTCATATTTTTGATTATTAGGTCAGGCAACTTTTTACGAGGAAGGCAAACAAACATGGAAAACATGTTTTCAATTAAATGAATATCTTTAACTGCATCAGAATAAATTCTATCGTCAATTTCTTTTTCAAATGTCCCAGTACTTTCTTTGACTATTTCAAATGCCTTAATTGACATTTTAATAAGATTTTCGGCTCTTGACAAAGTTAAACATCTTGTTTGATTGCCATTAGTCAGTAAAGAGATTTCTTGCAGTCTATCTATCATCAATGCCAAGTCATGCAAGAAATATTTGCTGCAATGACGGGCAGTCGTACCTGAATGTTTCGTCTCACCTGAGAAATATTTGTACAATGCTGGATAATCGCGCCATACAGAAAGTACAGATTTCATTTTTCTTCTCTTAGAGAAGCTTGTTGATTTCTTTTATCTCACCTCATTCGCCTCTTGTGGAGTTTTTTTTCGAAAAAGGTGAAATAAATCATGTTATCTCTTCGTTTAAAATCCAGATAATGAAATGAAAAAAAAAAAAATGGGGCTATGAGGAAGTTACTATATCGTGAGAAATTAAAATTAAAATAATAATAATAATTTATTAACTTTGATCTGAAGTCTAATAGAAAATTACTTGAATATGGAGTCCAATAAAAAATGTTTAATTTAAACAAATTTCATATTAAGCGTTTTAACCAAAAATCTATGAGTAAATATGAAAACAGGAAAGTTTTTGATCGATAAAAATATTGGTCCTAATTAAAGTCACTGAGATTTATTGTATAAAATACAATTATGGCACAAGGCCGAAAAGGGGGATTGATTTTGATGCTGGTCTTCACTGACTATCTTATACATAGCTAATCCGATTCACGATCCATTCACTCATTACAATTTGCACATTCACCAGAAAGACTCATCCGTCGCCAATCTATCCTGCATATACCATATTACCGCATACTCTCAGAGAAACTAAAAAACGCACCCATCGACATAAGTAGTTGATGATTATAAAAATGTATACATAAAAATCTGATGATTTACAATGAGTGAGGGGTGGATGAACCCAAAGACCCGTGCAACCCTCAAAAGAGAGGCGGCTGTATTCTACCGTTAGCCACAATCAAAAAGCTCTCTCGTTAAAGTAGAGGGAGAGTGTCAAATAAACACGACTATGAAGGAAGCTGACCCAGTCGAGATGAAAATATTTATATATGAAGTTCAACAGAAAAAAATGCTTAATTGAAACCAATTTCATATCAATTAAAAGTTTTAACTAAAATTCTATTGGTAAAATATGAAAACAGGTAAGTTTTTGATCGATAAAAATATTGGTCCTAATTAAAGTCACTGTGATTTATTGTATACAAATATAAAATTATGACACAAGTCCGAAAAAGTGGAATGTGTTGAGGCTGGTCTTCACTGTTTATCTTATACCTAGTTAATTCGATTTACCACCCATTCCCTGATTACAATTTTCCACAAGAACTCGTCCGTAACCAATCTATCCTCCATGTACCATAATACCGCATACTCTCAGGGAATCTAAAGAAAATGCACTCCCTGACATAAAGATTTGATGATTATCAAAATTTATCCAAAAATTTGATGATTTACAATGAGAGGATAGGGAATGAACAGAAAAACAAAACTAAGATATCAAAACAAACCAAATAAAGATAACTGATGTTAGTAGCACACGTCCATCTCTCAAAGAGAGGCCACTGTATTCCGCCTTTAGTAAGAATCAAGAAGCTCTTTCGCTAAGGGAGAAGGAAAGGGTAAAATAAATACGGCCATGAAAATATAGGAAATAATTAAAATTAGAATAATAATCATTTATTAAATTTGATCTGATATCTAATAGAAAAATAATGGCTGCCCGTCTTTGCAACAAATATTTATTACATGCCAAGTCATTCAAGAAATATTTGTTACAAAGACGGGTAGCCATGAGTGAATGTGTTTTCGTCTCACCTGAGAAATATTTGTACAATGCTGGATAAGCACGTCATACAAAAAGTGCAGATCTCAAACTTCAAGGAGCCCATCTTGGTCCCAGAACTCTACCTATGTTCAGAATGTGTTGCCCAAGTTCTGCAGAAATTTTTAAAAGTTTCATTTCGTTTTGTTTTTTTTTGGCTGGTAAAAGATTATCTAAATTTTATCCTTGAATATTTTGAAGTAATTCACTTGTTTTATTTCACTGACAGAATCCTCCACAATTAGTTGTAAAATATGATTTAAACAAAATGCCAAATGACAATTTTAGAAAGATCATTTTTTTTTTATTCTAGTATCTACTCCAGAATTGCGACCAAGTACAGTGTAACCCGGATATAAGAGAGTTGTCGGGACCGGAGAATGTCTCGTATATCCAGGTTTAGTCTATTTTGTTTAGGTAAGTATGGCTCTAATTTGGGACCAGAGAAAATCTCTCTTATATCCGGATCTCTTATATCCGGGTTACACTGTATTTCACTTGCTCCATCTGAACAGAAAGCAATTTAATTATTTCTCAAATATTCATTACGTATTCCAGCACAGTGTCAACTGATTAACAATGCTATTATGTTTTTTCAATTCAACCAAATCCACAAAAATTGTTGGTGATAGATCGCCATGTTCAATCTTTAAAAGAACAGGTTTACTGGATATGATCGAAGTTTCATCAATGATAGCACAAATCTTTAATTTTGTTTCAATAATTTTAATGAACATTTTTTTCATTATTAGCTTTACAATATGATTTACTATTTTCACAGCGGTTTTTTCATGAATGAAATTCAAAACCAAAGTCTGATTCTTTTTTTTATTTGAAGCTGAACGTCAGAAAGGGACGGCTTCAATGTACGTCAGCGATTCCCAACCGATTTTGGACCTTGTCCCATTTTTGTATTTTTAAAATTCTGTTAACCACCTTTAATATTTAAATCTTTCATATTCAAAATTTTACAGTAATTCACATGAAGGCAGTCCTGAGAAAATAATCAAGGCTATCCCCGTTACACTTGCTCATATTAAGTAGGTACACAAAGCCTATCTATCCTAGACTGGAAAGGGCTCCACAGAAAACACCCTGATATGAATTAGGCGGACCTGAGAAAATAATCAAGGTTTTCAACGTTTACGCGAATCTAGATTGCCTCAGTTACACCACTTCCGCTATAATCTGTCGAAAGCAACCGTTTTCTATCCGGTCTAACCTTCATTTTGAGCTGGGGATCAAAAATCGGATTTTACAGTAATTCACATAAGGGCAGCTTAAAAGGCCATTAAATTGGTCAATAAACAAGGCTCCAAATACTATGGCATCCATGAAAGAGAAAAATTCAAATTAAAAAAGACAGTTACAGTTGCACATATTAACTAGGTACATAAAGCTTATATATCCTAGAAAGTAAAGGGCTCCACAGAAAACACCCTGATATGAATTAGGTGGACCTGAGAAAAAAATCAAGGCTAGCCAGGTTACACTTGCTCATATTAACTAGGTACACAAAGCCTATCTATCCTAGAACGAAAACGGCTCCACAGAAAACACCCTCATATGATTTAGGCGATCCTGAGAAAATAATCAAGGCTAGCCCCGTTAGACATGCTCATATTAACTAGGTTCACAGAACCTATATATCCAAACAGGAAAGGGCTCCACAGAAAACACCCTGATATGAATTAGGCGATCCTGAGAAAAAAATCAAGGCTAGCCCCGTTACACTTGCTCATATTACCTAGGTTCACAAAGCCTATATATCCTAGACAGGAAAGGGCTCCACAGAAAACACCCTGATATGAATTAGGCGATCCTGAGAAAAAAATCAAGGCTAGCCCCGTTACACTTGCTCATATTACCTAGGTTCACAAAGCCTATATATCCTAGACAGGAAAGGGCTCCACAGAAAACACCCTGATATGAATGAGGCGGACCTGAGAATACGGGGGCGACACATTATCACACGCGTTTGGACGATTAATGAGCGCGATTTTTCGGGGGCGATACGAGCCGTCATCTCGCCGACATGGTCCCATAGGGGGCGGACCCGAGGACAATGGTAGAAGGCGTGCAAAACCATTTCCTCTAAATCAAGCTTGCATTTTTCACAGTCTGGCAAATCCGTAAAGCCCCATATGAAGGCTTTGTCTTTGAGAGATAGCCTACTCAGAACTAGTCGCCAGGTAAGCGAAAACTCAGGGTTGCTGAGGTAATCCGCCGCTGGTGCCCAAGACCAGAATGAGTGGAACTCCTCCTCGCACCCACTAGTTCCCGATAGAAGATTCTACTAGGGCGAGAAAGATCACTGGACCGATAAATGATCGTCAAAACAAATGGATACACGCGAAGGAGGTCGAATAGTAAGTAAAGGTAAGGCGTCGCTTACAATCCCAGCCATAATCGAATGCCCTGTCAATGCTCGGCGTAGGAAAGCCAGCCTTGAGGCGAGCTTGAGACTCGCCAAGTGCGGCATTCCCAGCCCCCACCTTATAACACGGACTTTGCGTGTAGACTTCTCTGCAGATTTTATGCTTGCCCCACCCTCTATAAAATGGAGAAAAGCAAGCGCTCGAGCGCCGTCTTATGTTCCTAATAGAGAGAAAGTGCAGACAAGCGGTAAAGGATAAGAGGAAAGACGTAAGCGGCATACACCTCCGCACTACCTTTCACAGACAACCTCCTTCAAAGACAAGTTTGACCGGCCGCGCCGACCTTTGCATGTATTTCTAACCAATTTTTCTCCAAACCACACCCCAACAATGCGGACTGGACCGTTTGTCCAACCAAAAGGCCCCGGAAGATCGACTTTAACCGCAAGCCGGAAGACTTGTCACAGTTAATCTTGGGCCCTGTCATGTTTTCGTACCGTTCAAGCGCCTTCAGTACCACTTCAATGTCGCTGCGAGATGCCGCGAAAGTAGATACGTCATCAGCTTACTCCAGGGACACAGATTCCACGTTTTGCCGAACTGCACGCCCCGGCCCTTCATAGCACAATTCTGTTCAGGTCCTAACAGAGTCTCGGCAACTGACGGTAAACGTTCCATCAGGATCTTGGCCAAAATCTCTAACTCTGTGTTTAGCAGAGTTATGAGCCTATAGTCATCTAAATCACGCCCAACATCTTTGTCTTTTTCCAACAGCGTGATCACACACCTGGAGATCACAGCCCTGGAGATCACAGCCCTGGAGATCACAGCCCTGGAGATCCAGTTTATGAACACGACCGTCCAAATCGGGATAATAATGTGCGACAGACTCAAGTACACTTTATAGGGTAAACCGTCCAGACCCGGCGATTTACCTCTGCCGACCTTCTTCAATGCCGCGTAGGCATTACCCACAGTAATTTCTCCCTTGCAGCTAGCCGATTCAGTCAGCGAAAGCCGAGGAAAGTCAGCCAAATAGCTACGAAAGTCCTCGTCGCGGAGACCAGGCTCCTTGGTAAACCGGCTCTCGAAATGTCACGGAAACGCCCCACACATATCATCAGTTGAGCTCAGAGTACGCCCCTCCGGGGTTTTGACCTCACGATTGTAGCGACTGAAACCTTGACGGATCTCTTCCTTGAGTAATTCTGCGTCAGCTTCGGAAGACATCTTATGTCGAATTACCTGCCATATTTCTACCTTTAAGCCTTTCCCACCACCTACTCCCGATAACCGCCCACGCTAGCTCCCATTGCACTATGCTAGTTAGCTATTCCTGGAAGACCCGCCTGTCCAGTCAAGTCAGATTGAACATTCAGTATCCAGCCATTCTAAGCCTACAATCTAACGAAACTAGTTTTAGGTCCGAATAGCCTAATCAGTGGAACATGAGACAATCTAGAAAATATTTATTTGACTGAATGATTTGCTTTTTACAGATTATAAACCTTTTGCTAGTTATTTAAAGCCAGAAAATATTTTTAGATTTTTGGAGATATTAATGTTTTATGATGCAATTCCAACTATTTAACACAAAGCTGGGAGGAGAAAATGTGTATTGATATATTTTCTATATGCAGCTAAGTGAATATGATGAACCCGACTGGAATTAGATCTCGGATTTCCAACTATTATATATATCAGCCACACATTCAAGCTTACAACAACTGTCATTCAGAAGCTGTCACCCATCTAGTTATTGACCATGCGCGAACTTGATCGTAGGGGACATGTGTTTAAACGTGGTATAGCCGTAAGCCAACATTCGAGTCAGAAGATAATGCTTGCATATATAGACTTCAAAATGTCCCAATGAGAGATGTGTCTTCCTTAAAATAAGTAATTATATATGGTTTGTTGTAGTAGCCTCTGAAAATGAAATAGTAAAATTATACTTTATACAAGGTAGATTCCCTAAGGTAGAATTGGATAAGGAATGTTTATTTTTGAAGCCTTTTCCCCTTTTCATTAACAGGTGTTTCTTGAATTACTATTAATTAAAAAGAATATTATTATATAACAAAGAGTTTATGTTTAATATTTTATTAAACAGTAAAAAAAAGAGAAGGCGTTTAGATTCTTCTGCTGTTGAAATAGTTCGAAATGTCTTTAGATCAAATGTTGCAACATGGCCTTCTTATTCCTTGGTAGAATCTGTTCATAAATAGCCATGGCTTCAGGGCTGACCACGCTTGAGTGGTTCTAGGTAGATGATGTTGTTCTCTGCTCTTAACCATCCAAGGCTATAGGAACAATTCCATCCTGATGTTGACTCACAGTTTGACGGAAAAGCGATGGATAAAAAAAATTCTCCAAGATATGTGCACGACAGTGGTGAGTGTGTTTGTTGGATATATATATATATATGTATGCATATCGCAGTATCCCAAACAAAAGGGAAATTGATGAGACAGACACGAATATTTATGTCGACAAGTGTCTGCTGTCTTTAGTTCCTTCACGTTAGAATGTGAGAAAAAATTATGACGAAGATGCTGTGATAACACACAGGACAAGAGGGGACAATAAATAAAATAAAATTAGATTAGCTTATCACATCCAATGTCAAAAGTCAAGGGAGTGTCATCTCGATTGCTTATATATATATATATATATATATATATATATATATATATATATATTACAACCGTTAGGTGTCTGATGGATTTTAACCCAGTCAACCGAAACTAGACAGTGTTTTATATGTATATACCTGCATATTATATATATATATTGTACACATACATACACTCCTTAATAAACACATACATACAAGTATTTCTCATATATATACCTCTACACATATATCCATGTATATGTGCCCCGTCATATATACCCGTGCACAGGCACACGCATACACACATACATACACATATAATACATATATATCAGCTGTTTTTAGTTTTTTGGGTGTGGTGTTTTTCCCTAATATTATGTGTCGCATTGTGATACCTGGTTCGTTTGCTTGCTTGTTTATATATATCTATATATCTATATCTATATATCTATATATATATATATATATATATATATATATATATATATATATATATATATATATATATTAGATGCGTTGGGTTTTGCAGATTTATAAATCTGTCGACTCTAAGATCCTGAAATATTTTCTCTACTCCCTCGCATATAGCCTTATGCTCTTATTGTCTTTGCGATGATCGATGGTGTAACGTATCGCCCTGGTTCTATTTGAGAATTGCTAGATTATCGCTCTCTCAAAGCATTCCCTTCCGAGACAATGTTGCTCTTTTCTCATCAGACTGGCGTTTTTGAGAAGGGGTTCGGTCCAAACTTTGATGATATGCATTATGCTGAACCACTAGCGCCCCCAGATAATTGTCCTCCAGAATATCTACGTGGTGTTCATATAATATTTATTCAAGTTTCCTTAATAATTTGCTTATGTACATCAATGAGTAGTTCGTTACTTATTATCCCCTAATCTCGATCCCCACAATACATGGCACCTGACTGTATCCCTCTTATAGTCCTTAAGAAGTGCGCTCCCGAACTGGCTCGCATTCTCTTTAAACCACACAATATATCCCTTCCTGCCGCCCAGCCTCTTACCTTCCGGCTCTAATTTGTCTCTAAACTGCATAATAAATGCCTTCCTCATCTTGCATTTCTCCATGCTGGAAATCCTCATCTGTTGTTGAAATTTTTAATAATTCATATGAACCGTCCGACCCTTCCACCTATCGGCCTATTAGATTTCTGTCCCGTTTTGGTAACCTACTACAGGTCCTCATCAATGCTGAATAGGTTACGTATTTCACATCACATGGCCTTCTCTCAGACAAGCAATTTTTCTTTTCTCTAGATCAAGTGCTGATGTAGTGACGATAATTAGTGAAAGAGTCTATCAAGCAATGCTATAAGAATGACGTGGCTCGCCTTATTGCTTTTGGACATCTCGAAAGATTTCGGCAGGGTTCGCCATACTGGACTTCTTCCCAAATTGGAAGGGTACGGTGTTTCCAGCAGAAGTTTTCAACAGACTTGCTTTTACTTATCAAATCTTAAAATGAATGTTATACTCAACGACCCTCTCTTATAGATCTTTTTACACTAATGCAGGTGGCACCCAGGGCTCTATCCCTGCTCCTACTTTGTTTCCGTTTTGCATTAACAACCTTCTCAATGGTATCAGCTCTCATATTGTTATATATGCTGATGGTGCAACCATTTACCCCTGTCTCAATGTTAAGTTTGTTCAGTCCGATAATGTCATATTGGAGGCTCT
This sequence comes from Acanthosepion esculentum, assembly GCA_964036315.1. Taxonomy (NCBI): domain Eukaryota; kingdom Metazoa; phylum Mollusca; class Cephalopoda; order Sepiida; family Sepiidae; genus Acanthosepion; species Acanthosepion esculentum. Next base: position 66,521,935 of record OZ038509.1, on the reverse strand, counting down.
GGTCAAAAACAATCTGTTGTTACTTGGTACAAAGGATGACTTCTTAATTTTATCGTTTAAACTTTGTTCTCAGAGATCTCTTTCGGTCATATCAACATGGCTGATGTTAACTTCCGGGAGAGTGATACTTTGCGCCTTTTTATGCTAATGTTCACGGCTGACAAGAAGTGAAAAGACGATATAAAATTCTTTGCTAAGTTAGCTGCTAAGAAAGTTGCTTCACTGTGTCGTGCTAGAGAATTTTTATCTCCAGAATCTATCTTAAAATCTTAAAAGTTTACCATTCTTCCATTATTAGATTAGTGCCGTCACATATTTTCAGCTGTTTCCGTTTTATATAGAGAGATGCTTGATTTAATCCAAAGAAGAGTCAGCAATATTATTGGTCCTGATCTGATGTCTCGGCTACAGTCACTTTCCTACCACCGTAGCGTTTCCCCTCTATGTCTAATCTATAACTGCTTTCATGGCAATCGTTCGGATGAGTTCTTCTTCTTGATGCACAGATGAATTGAATTGAAAGGCAGTTCAAGACTTGCGAAGAAGTCTCAACAATTAAGTTGACAAGATGTAATAGATGTAACCGTATGTTCTATGCTGCCAGTTTCTTCTCTCGCATTACTTGCTTTTGGAACTCTCTTAAGCTTCCATACTTTTAAGCCAAATTTAAATGCAATGTCAATCGCTTTCTACTATCCTCCTAATCACACTTCTTTTGTTCTTGCTCCTTAGTACAGTTTCTGTATTCGAATTATTCCACACCCAGTAACCCATTGTATCTTAGTGGCTTTACTTCCTTAACTGGTTCAGCGTGCTGTGCTAGAAAGTTTTTTTTCTCGCATGAATCTATCCTACATGTATATAAGTATATCATTCGACCTTGCGTTAAATATTGCAGTCACTTATGGACTGGTGTTTCTGCTACATATTTAGAGATGCTTGATTAAATCTAAAGAAATATTTTCCGTCTTTAAATAACTTACAAGAAGTTAATAAATCATAAAAGAAGAAATGATACATGATGTTCTGGTTCTGTTGTATAACTAGAGAACTTCGATAAAATCCAAAGTAGAATCAGCAATATTAATGGACCTGATCTGGCGTCTCAGCTTCAGTCTCTTTTTCAACACCGCATAGTTTCCTCTCTGTGTCTATTCTATGAAAAAATTTCTTGGGAAATGTTCGGCTGATCTCTTCGCTTGGGTACCTAGACTTTATAAAATGAACCTCAGTAATAGACTGGCAACAAGGTCTCATCAATATATAGAGTTGATTTCACTAGATGTCACCGTAAGTTCTATGTTGACAGTTTCTTCTCTCGCACTTCTGGCTTGCGGAACTCTCTTAAGGTTCCATGCTTTCCAGCCATCTTTGCAAATTTAAATGCAATGTCAATCACTTTTTACTATTCTCCTGATTACACTGTTTTCTACTCGTTCCTTAGGACAGATTCTTTTTTCGAATTCTTCCACGCCCAGTAACCTCTTATGTCTTCGTTGCCTTATTACTTTGATTGTAGTAAAAGCTACTGAAAAAGGTGTTGTCTACTTTATGTATTCCTAACTCTGTTCTGTTTCTGTTCTTGTTTGACTAAATAGGTAGCATCAAACGGGAAAAATAACAACAGATCAGAGGCAAGAATATAGAAAATAGACGGCTCAAAATGCGAATCATCTAGACAAAACAATTCTAGTAACACCGAACAGATGTCCGTCATGACAACAATCTGAACGCACTCGTAATACACGTGACAATTGTTTTGACATAAAAAAATTCCATTCTGAAGAGAAAAGAAAACTGAGAAGGAAATGCAGAGAGAGTGAGCGAATCTCGCAGTTCTCTACAGGAAAACCTGAAGTCCGGAACCATACGTTACATCAAAAATCATCGCAATGACAATAATAGCACAATACAACATACGAGATAGTAGAGAAAAACAAAGATCTGCTTAGAGTTGGGTGATTTAAAAACGTACAGTCTCCAACGGATCAAATATACATATATATATATATATATATATATATATAAACAAGCAAGAAAACAAAACAGGGATCACAATGCGACACATACTATTAGAGAAAAACTAATTTATATATATATTTGTACATATGTATATATATATATTATATGTATATGTACGTATATATACGTACGTGTGTGCACGGCTATATATGCGGGATGCATAATCAGGTCTATTTTGTGTAAAGATATATACATTAGAAATATTTATATCTATGATTATATGTGTCCAAGAATACATATTTAAAAATGCTATGCAAGTATACACTTACAAACATGAAGAACCTCGGTTGACTGAGTCAAAATACAACTGACAGCAAACGACTGTAATATATATATATATATATATATATATATATATATATATATATATATATATATATATATATATATATATATATATATATATATGTATATATATAAAACAAACGGGATGACAGACGCACTTTTCATTTTGTACATTATCTGTGGTAAGTTAATCCAATTTATATTCATTTATGGCCTCCACGTATCCTCGGAGATAACAACATATTTTTCCTCAGTCCGTGTCGCTATACATTCATCCACTGTTCCGCTAGTAGATCCGGTCTTTTTGTAGAATAAAAGAATTAATAGATGCCCCATTTAGATTGTAACATTTTGACAAGCGTTCCTCACAAGTCCTCCATTTTGGTTCAGGAGAAATCAACGGTTTGAAACAGTCCTGATTTCTCTTCGAAATGGTTAAAGTTGAAAAGTTGAAAAGTTTAACAAAGTTTAAATTAAGAAACAGGAATAATCAACGTCAACTTCAATTAACAAGAAGTAAGTAACAAATCAATTTTTGCTCAAAATATGGACAAGTCTATGTTCAAATCAGTTTCCCATAGACAAATTCCAGAAAAAACACCGATAAAAAGTAACAGCAAATTCAATTAACAAGAACTCAATCAACAATTTGATTTAAATATGTACATGTCTTTTGGTCAAATTAGTTGACCATAGACAGAATGATGTCTTCACACAATCAAAATAAATTATACAGCATTTTCTGGAATGGTAGATCGCTGTGATCTCCTTTTTATAAATTTATATATTATATATAATATTGTAATATATAATAACACGCTGAAAGGTATTAATAAATAGGCGTTGTTCTTTAAGGTAAACACCTCAAGTATCAATAAAGCCATTGCAAGGCTTACCAATATATAGATGATGAACCACTTAAAATTCATCTTGTTCATATCGGGCTTGGCTCGTATATATTTTGTTTTGTTGTCCATTTCATTTTCGCTTTTGTCACTTTCTTTTACTTCTTCATTAATTATGTCTTGTTTTTTTTCTTTTGGCTCAAGATAATCGGTCAAGGGATTAGTTGTTATATTTTTTCGATTATCTGTTCTTAAATCTTTGATTTTTCTTTCATAGAAATTTATTCTATCCTTCACCAACGATCTGTTTCCATCCTCAATAGAGATGATGCAAGTATCTTTCCTGCTTTGAATTGAGTTTGCCATTTTATTTGCTCTCCAAGAACTTTTTGGGATGTTTTCTATGTAATTTAGGCAAAATTTAGAGACAGACGTCCAGTTGGTTTGAAAGTCAGAATAAATGTGGCGTTTCGCTTTCTCGTTCGCGTTCTTAATTATGACGTCATAATAGGATGACGTTTCTTAATCCGACCACAAGTTGCAAATAAAATAACGTCTTGAAACACCAATAAAATAGAACGAAGAAGAAAACAAAATGTCGAAAAATATATAATTTAATTTCTTTCAAGTAGAACCCCTTTGGATATAGGGTATATTAGTTTACGACGGATGAATTTTCATGAATGAAATCCTGTGTTCATTGAGTAAACTCTAATGAATGAATAGGTCGCGAATCAGAGTTGGTAGTTCAGGAGAGTCAATGAGGGGTAGCCTCATCCCCCTTTTTTGATACAACCTATATATATATATATATATATATATATATATATATATATATATATATATATATATATATATATATACAGGTGATCTAATAAAGGTTAATAAACAATTTCAAAGGCATAGACAAGATTTTTCCTTGTGGAAAGCGGGATCATTTTCCAAAACAGGATGCTAATACATAGACGTGAGAAATGATATTCAAAATTAGGGACATCGACTTGGGCCCCAGAGCGGGCCACTGAATTTTAAAATGAATTTATATTGCAACGTACAATTTACGGAAATAAATTTGTACGTTTATATCAAAAAGGAAGTTGCGATAGATTTGACATGGAATTGTAACCATAACATTTGTGAGCCTTTTGGCAAAACTTAATCCACTATATTTTGTTTTTGTCCTTCATAAGTGCAGGCCGCCGGATTCGAACCCAACTTCTTCCGCTGGATTAGTCTCCTGATCACTCCCCAGTATCGGTGAACAGGTGAACGGGAAGCTGTCGATTGCTTTTGCCGTTTCTCGGTCGCTTCATCAGGGTTGTTCACTCTCGCCCCTGATTTGGCATTGGAGCTTCTCCTTCGCCGGCTACGGGACGTGGCGTGCTGTCCGACCCTACGTGGAATTGCTGTCCTTGGAGGCGCTCGAGCCAGGATTTCCGCGTACGCCAATGACGTATCTACTTTCGTGTTGTACCACAGCGACATTGAGGTGGTACTGAAGGCGCTTGAATAGTACGAAAAAGTGACAAGGGTCAAGATTACCCGTGACAAGTCTTCCGGCTTGCGATTTATGTGCCTTGAAGCGGGTCGATCTTCCAGGACCCTTTGGCTGGACAGCCGGTCTCATCCGCATTCTCGCAGTGTGGTTTGGACCCGACCTCCAGCTGCAGAAAAATTGGTCAGATGTACAGGCGCTGCGAGTCAGACTTAGCGTCGAAGGAGGTTGTCCGTGAAGGGAAGATCTGAGGCCACTAACATCTTTCCTCTTGTCCTTTACCGCTTGTCTGTGCTTCCTCTCTGTAAGCGCCATAAGAAGGCACCCGGACGCTTCCTATCCTCCGTTTTGTGGAGGGGACGGTTGCATAAAGTCGACAGAGATGTGCAAAATGTCTTTGTCTTGTGCCTGGCAATGCCGCACTGCGAATGTGAGTCACAAATACGCCTCGAGGCTAGGGACCCATCTCTAGGGTTGAGCGCCGTCGTAATCGGATTTGAATCGGATTTCCTTCGCGATTGTCGATAGGCTGTGAGGGACACTCCTCGGGCCAGTTAACTTTCTCGGATTGGTGAGTCTTCTATCGAGAACTAGTGGAGGGAGACGCGAAGGATCCACTAACTGAGCGGCTCGACTTGTCGGAGGAGGAGTTTCGCTTACATGGAGACTTGCTCTGGATAGGATATCTCTCAATGACAAGCCCTTCATATGAGGCTTGGCGCATTTGCCAGACTGCGACTTTGGTTTAGAGGAAACGCCTTCACACGCCTTCTACCATTGTCTTCTATGGGACCCTATCGGCGAATTGACGACTCGCCTCACTCCTGAAAGCTTGTGCTCATTGATCGTGCTTACGTGTGTGAAAGTGTGTTGCCACCGTATTCTGGGGTGAAACGGATTGTGTTTCTACCGCTGCTGGCCACGGCCCAAATGGTGATTTGAACGACGCGACAGGAGGAAGTCTTACGAGGTAACAGTCTTTGTATATCTCGTAATGTTTTTCCTGGCTTGCATATTTAGTTATGGTCCATGTTGAGATTCACAAACTTCTCAGTTTGTTTTTGGCTCCCATTTTATCTCGATTGGGTCAGCTTTCTTCATAGCCGAATTTATTTTACCCTTCCTCTATCCCTTGGCGCGAGAGCTTTTTGATTGTGGCTAAAGGCAGATTACAGCCGCCTCTTCGTTTGAGGGTTGCACGGGTCCAACTAACATCAGTGATCTTTGTTTTGTTTGTTTTGATATTTAATTTTTGTCTTTGGGTTCATCCACTCCTCACTCATTGTAAATCATCAGATTTTTATGTATACATTTTTATAATCATCAACTACTTATGTGCGTTTTGTAATTTCGCCGAGAGTATGCGGTAATATGGTATATGGAGGATTGATTGGCGACGGATGAGTCTTTCTGGTGAATGTGCAAATTGTAATGAGTGAATGGATCGTGACTCGGATTAGCTAGGTATAAGATAGTCAGTGAAGACCAGCCTCAAACCTAATCCCCCTTTCCGGCCTTGTGCCATAATTGTATTTTATACAATAAATATCAGTGACTTTAATTAGGACCAATATTTTTATTGATCAAAAACTTACCTGTTTTCATATTTTACTCATAGATTTTTGGTTAAAACGCTTAATATGAAATTTGTTTAAATTAAACATTTTTTATTGGACTCCATATTCAAGTATTTTTCTATTAGACTTCAGATCAAAGTTAATAAATTATTATTATTATTCTAATTTTAATTTCTCACGATATAGTAACCTCCTCATAGCCCTAAATAATTTTTTTCATTTCATTATCTGGATTTTAAATGACGAGATAACATGATTTATTTCACCTTTTTCGAAAAAAAACTCCATAAGAGGCGAATGAGGTGAGATAAAAGAAATCAACAAGCTTCTCTAAGAAAAGAAAAAATGAAATTTGCACTTTCTGTATGGCGCGATTATCCAGCATTGTACAAATATTTCTCAGGTGAGACGAAACATTCAGGTACGACTGCCCGTCATTGCAGCAAATATTTCTTGCATGACTTGGCATTGATGATAGATAGACTGCAAGAAATCTCTTTACTGACTAATGCAAATTAAGCTGATTGTTTAACTTTGTCAAGAGCAGAAAATCTTATTAAAATGTCAATTAAGGCATTTGAAATAGTCAAAGAAAGTACTGGGACATTTGAAAAAGAAATTGACGATAGAATTTATTCTGATGCAGTTAAAGATCTTCATTTAATTGAAAACATGTTTTCCATGTTTGTTTGCCTTCCTCGTAAAAGGTTGCCTGACCTAATAATCAAAAATATGAAAGAAAGTTGATAGTCATTTAACATCGAAGAACACGTACCAAGAAACAGACAACAAAGATCATCAACTGCTGAAGTTGCTTGAATCAGAATCTTGGAATATTCCAGAAATAGTTAATCCCTGGAAAACTGCGGTAAAAAGCTAAATAGCTTCAGTAAAATTCTTCATCAAACATTCCAATTAATGATTTTCGACACAACGTGGAAAATATCCTGAAAAACATTTATAAGCCTGCAATTCTACAAAGTGTACAAAAAGTGAAAACACTTATCAACTTGCTATAGCCAGTTACATGACTCTAATTAAATCCTTGCTCGTGATACCGGGAAAACTAGAGATGAAGCATTTGAAGCTTTAGCTCTTCTTCAAGATTGCTGAATTATGGAACAGTGTGAGAACTTCAAGGAAAAGTACAATGGGTTGATTATTCGCAGTAAAAATATTGGGTGTGGTATATATGTCAGATTATATTGTGAATCCATAAACGGGAAATGAATTCACGAATCAATGGAATGGGTCTTCTGCAGCATTGAACATCCGGGAAGGGATAAAAACGATTCAGCAAGCTTCATCTTGCAGGAAAAAGGATGAATATGCCATTCCTATCAAAGGCTCACCGTATTTGTGTTAAGTGCCTACAAGATCGTCCTGATGAGACAGTTACAAAAGCCATGGATAAATGTAATGATAATTATATAGACTTTACTAATAGAGTTTACAATACAGTCTTCAGCAATAGTTCCCAACGTGGGGCACGGTAATATTTTGGTGGGGCATGAGTAGGATGTGCCCCATTCAGCTTAAATTTAATGTTGCATTATTATTGCAAGAATAAAATTATCATATATATATATATTACAGAATAAGCTTTTATTCAAATATTTTATATATCTGCCTTTCAGTTCTCTATTATATGTTTTGAAGACTTGCGAGGCAACAGTCTTTCTCATCAGGATCTGATAGGATTTTTGATCCCCAGCTCAAAATGAAGATTAGAACTGATAGAAGACGGTTGCTTTCGACAGATTATAGCGAAAGTGGGGTAACTGAGGCAATCTAGATTCGCGTAAACGGGGCTAGCCTTGATTTACTTTCTCAGGTCAGCCTAATTCATATCAGGGTTTTTTTCTGTAGACCCCTTTCCTGTCTAGGATAGATAGGCTTTGTGTACCTAGTTAATATGAGCAAGTGTAACCGTCTTTTTTAATTTGATTTTTTTCTCTTTCATGGACGCCATGTTAATTGGAGGCTTGTATGAAGACCAAGATAATGGCCTTTTAAGCTGCCTTCATGTGAATTACTGTAAAATCTGATTTTTAATCACCACCTCAAAATGAAGATTAGAACTGATAGAATACAGTTACTTTCGACAGATTATAGCGAATGTGGTGCAAGTGAGGCAATCAAGATTCGCGTAAACGGGGCTAGACTTGATTTTCTTTCTCAGGTCCGCATAATTCATATCAGGGTTTTTTCTGTGGAGCCCTTTCCTGACAAGGATAGATAGGCTTTGTGTACCTAGTTAATATGAGCAAGAGTAACGGGGCTAGCCTTAATTTTCTTTCTCGTGTCCGCCTAATTCATATCAAGGTGTTTTCTGTGGAGCCCTTTCCTGTCTAGGATAGATAGGCTTTGTGAATATAGTTAATATCAGCAAGTGTAACGGGGCTAGCTTGATTTATTTCTCAGGTACGCCTAATTCATATCAGGGTGTTTTCTGTGGAGCCCTTTCCTGTCTAAGGTAGATAGGCTTTGTGTCCCTAGTTAATATGAGCAAGTGTAACGGGGCTAGCCTTGATTTTTTCTCAGGTTCACCTAATTCATATGCGGGTTTTTTCTGTGGAGCCCTTTCCTGTCTAGGATAGAGAGGCTTTGTGTACCTAGTTAATATGAGCAAGTGTAACCGGGCTAGCCTTGATTTTTTTCTCAGGATCTTACACCAGACGCTCAAATATGGACCGGATTCCAGTCGATCAGAAGCCTTGCTGCTGGTGGTAGTTAAACATCTTACACAAGACGCTCAACCACGGGCCGGAATCTAATACATCAGAAGCCTTATTTCTGGACGTAGTTAAACATCTTACACGAGAAGCTCAAATATGGACCGGAATCCAACAGAACAGAGGATTGTTGCTGGACGAAGTTAAACATCTTAAACAAGACACACAAATATGGACCGGAATACAACAGATCAGAGGCCTTGCTGATGGACGGAGTTAAACATCTGACACAGGATGCTAAATTATAGACTGGAATCCAACAGACCATCAGCTTTCCAACAGATCAGAATCCTAGCTTCCGGACGTAGTTAAACATCTTACACAGGACCTTCTAATATGGACCGGAATCCAACAGATCAGAGGCCTTGCTGCTGGATGTTTTTAAACCATCTTACACAAGAAGCTCAAATATGGACTGGATTCCAAAGATCAAAGGCCATGCTGCTGGTCGTAGTTAAACATCTTACACAGGAAGCTCTAATATGGACCGGAATCCAACTGATAAGAGGCCTTGCTGCTGGACGTAGTTAAACTTCATACAAAGACTCTCAAATTTCGACAAGAATCCAACATATCAGAGGCCTTGCCGCTGGACGTAGTTAAACATCTTACACAAGACGCTCAAATATGGACCGGAATCCAACAGATATGAGGCCTTGCTGCTGGACGTAATTAAACATCTTACACAAGATGCTCAAATATGGACTGGAATCCAACAGATCAAATGCATTGCTGCTGGACGTAGTTAAACATCTTAAACGAGAAGCTCAAATATGGACCGGAATCCAACAGATCTGAGGCCTTGCTGCTGGACGTAGTTAAACATCTTACACAAGACGCTCAAATATTGAACGGAATCCAACAGATCAGAAGTATAGATGCTGGACGTAGTTAAATATCTTACACAAGACGCGCTAATAAGGACCGGAATCCATGAAATTAGAGGCATTGCTGCTGGACGTAGTTAAACATCTTACACAAGACGCTAAATTATGGACCGGAATCCAAGAGATCAGAGGCCTTGCCGCTGGACGTAGTTAAAAATCATACACATGACGCTCAAATATTGACCTGAATCCAACATATCGGAGGCCATGCTGCTGGACGTAATTAAACATCTTAAACAAGACGCTCAAATATGGACCGGAATCCAACAGATGTTTTTAAACATCTTACACAAGAAGCTTGAATATGGACTGGATTCCAAAAGATCAAAGGCCTTGCTGCTGGACGTAGTTAAACATCTTACACAAGACGTTAAATTATGGAACGTAATCCTACAGATCAGAGTCTTTGCTGGTGGACGTAGTTAAAAATCTTACACAAGACGCTCAAATATAGACCGGAATCCGACAGATAAGAGGATTTGCTGCTGGACGTAATTAAAAATCTTACACAAGACGCTAAATTATGAACCGGAATCCGAAAAATCGGAGGCCTTTGTGCTGGACTTAGTTACAAATCATACACAAGACTCTCAAATTTGGACCGGAATCCAACATATCAGATGCCTTCCTGGTGCACCTATTTCAGCATCTTACACAAGCCGCTCAAATATGGACGGGAATCCAAGAGATCAGAGGCCTTGCCGCTGGACGTAGTTAAAAATCATACACAAGACGCTCCAATATGGACCGGAATCCAACATATCGGAGGCCTTGCTACTGGACGTAATTAAACATCTTACACAAGACGCTAAATTATGGACCGGAATCCAAAAGATCAGAGGCCTTGCCGCTGAACGTAGTTAAAAATCATACACATGACGCTCAAATATGGACCGGAATCCGAAGGATCAGTTGCCATGCTGCTTGATGTAATTTATCATCTTAAACAAGAGGCTCACATATGGACCGGAATCCAACAGATCAGAAGCTTCATGCTGGACGTAGTTTATCATCTCTCACAAGACGTTCAAATATGCACCGGAATCCAACAGATCAATGGCTTTGCTGCTGGGCGTATTTTATTATCTTAAACAAGACGCTCAAATATGAACCGAAATCCAACATATCAGAGACCTGGCTGCTGGACGTAGTAATACATGTTACACAAGACGCTCAAATATGGACCGGAATCCAACAGATCAGTGGCCTTGCTGCTGGACGTAATTTATCATCTCACATAAGGCGCTCAAATATGGACCGTAATCCAACAAATCAGAGGTCTTGCTGCTGGACTAGTTAAACATCTTACCAAAGACGCTCACCTATGGACTGGAATCCAACAGATCAGAGGCCTTGCTGCTGGACGTACTTTAACAGCATACACAAGACGCTCATATATGGACCGGAATCCAAAAGATCAGATGCCTTGCTGCTGAACGTAATTAAACATCTTACACAGGACGCTCAAATTTGCACCGGATCTTTTGCCTTGCTGCTGGACGTATTTTATCATCTTACACATGAGGCTCACCTATGGACCGGAATCCAACAGATCAGAGTATTTGCTGCTGAACGTAGTTAAACATCTTACACCAGAGGCTCAAATATGGACCGGAATCAAACAGTTCATAAACCTTGCTGCTGGACGAAATTTATGATCTTACACATGACGCTTAAATATGGACCGGAATCCAACAGCTCAGTGGCCTTTCCGGACCATATTTTAGCATTTTGAGTAAAATTATAAACTAAGTGCAGCAGCAAGGCCTCTGATCTGTTGGATTCCAGTCCATATTTGATCGTCTTGTGTAAGATGATAATCTACGTCGAGCAACAAAGCGTCTCATCTGTGAGATTACGGTCCATATTTGAGCGTCTTGTGTAAGATGATAAAATACGTCCAGCAGCAAGTCCACTGATCTTTTGGATTCCGGTCCATATTTGAGCATCTTGTTTAAGACGATAAACTACGTCCCGTAGCAAGGCAACTGATCAGTTGGATTCCGGCCCATATTTGAGCGTCTTGTGTTATATGATAAACTACGTCCAGCACCAATGCCTTTGATCTTTTGGATTCCGGTCCATATTTGAGCGTCTTGTTTAAGACGATAAACTATGTCCAGCAGCAAAACCACTGATATGTTGTATTCTGTTCCATATTTGCGCGTCTTGTGTAAGATGATTGACTACGTCCCGCACAATGTCCTCTCATCTGTTTATTCCGGTCCATATTTAAGCGTGTTGTGTAAAATGATAAACTATTTCCAGCAGGAATGCCACTGATCTTTTGGATTCCGGTCCATATTTGAGAATCTTGTGTAAGATCATAATCTACATCCAGCAGTATGGCCTCTGATCTGTTGGATCCCTCTCCATATTTGAGCGTCTTGTGTTAGATGATAAACTAACTCCAGCAACAAGGCCACTGATATATTGGATCCCGGTCCATATTTGATCGTCTTGTGTAAGATGATAAACTACGTCCCGCAGCATGGCCACTCATCTCTTGTATTCCGTTCCATATTTGAGCGTCTTGTGTAAGATGATAAACTACGTCCAGCAGCAACGCAACTGATATGTTGGATTCCGGTTCATTTTTCAGCGTCTTGTGCATAATGATAAAATACGTCTAGCAGCAAGGCCACTGATCTGTTGGATTCCAGTTCATATTTGAGCGTCTTGTGTGAGATTTTAAACTACGTACAGCGGCAATGTCTCTGATCTGTTAGATTCATGTCCATATTTAAGTGTATTGTGTAAGATTATTATCTACGTCCAGCAGCAAGTCCACTGATGTGTTGGATTCCGGTCCATATGTGACCATCTTGTGTAAGATGGTAAACTACCGCCTGCAGCAAGTCAACTGATCTGTTGGATTCCGGTCCATACTTGAGCCTCTTGTTTAAGATGATAAACTACGTCCCGCAGCATGGCCACTCATCTCTTGTATTCCGTTCCATATTTGAGCTTCTTGTGTAAGATGGTAAACTACGTCCAGCAGCTAGGCCACTGCCCTGTTGGATTCCGTTCCATATTTGAGCGTCTTGTGAAAGATGATAAACTACGTCCAGCTGCAAGGCCACAGATCTGTTGGATTCCGGTTCATTTTTCAGCGTCTTGTGCATAATGATAAAATACGTCCAGCAGCAAGGCCACTGAACTGTTCGATTCCAATCCATATTTGTGCGTCTTGTGTAAGATGATAAACTACGCCAGCAGCATGTCCACTGTTCTATTGGATTCCGGTCAATATTTGAGCGTCTTGTGTAAGATAGTAAACTACGTCCAGGCACAAGGCCTTTGATCTTTCGGAATCCGGTCCATATTTGAGCGTCTTGTGTATGATGACAAACTACTTCCAACGGCAAGGCTACTGATCTGTTTGATCCCGGTCCATATTTGTGCGTATTGTGTAAGATGATAAACTACGACCAGCAGCAAGGCGACTGACCTGTTAAGATTACGGTCCGTATTTGAGCGTATTATATAAGATTATAAACTACGTCCAGCAACAATCCACTGATCTGTTAGATTCTGGTCAATATTTGAGCGTCTTGTGTAAGATGATAAACTACGTCCCGGAGCAAACCCTCTGATCTGTTTGATTCCTGTCTATACTTGAGCGTCTTGTTTAAAATGATAAACTACGTTCAGCAGCAAGGCCACTGATCTGTTGGATTCCGGTCCATATTTGAGCGTCTTGTGTAAAATGATAAAGCACATCCTGTAGCAATGCCAATGATCTGTTGCATTCCCGTCCTTATTTGAGCGTCTTGTGTAAGATGATTAACTACGTCACGGAACAAAGCCTCTGATCTGTTGGATTACGGTCCATGTTTGAGCGTCTTGTGTAAGATGATAAACTATGTCCAGCAGCAAGCCTTCTGCTCTGTTGGATTCCGGTCCATATTTGAGCGTCTTGTGTAAGATGATGAAATTGGTCCAGGAGCAAGGCCACTGATCTGTTGGATCTCCGGTCCATATTTGAGCGTCTTTTGTAAGACATTTAAGTAAGTTTTTGTTAAATTCCAGGTAATAATGAGACATCGAAAGATAGTGCAGACCAAAAGAAGTGTTTTTTAGCAATGTGATATTGTTAAATGTAAGAATAATTTTGGAGCGTGCAGTCGCGACGCTGTGGTTGAAATTATTCTTACAAAAACTCACTTAAATATCTACCTGATGATGGTCGTTCGAAACGATTGAAAGCCGTGCTATTAGAAAAAATAAGACCTGATAAAACCGGAATTTATAAACAAGGATCATAACTTTTCATTAACGAATTCGAAGTTGATTGTATTTTATTATTAAATATTGTTTGCGAGAGTGATTCTTGGCATATAATTAGCTTCATTATTTGTTTTTCGTATGAATGATTTACGTTATATAAATTGAACACGCACTACATAATTGATATATATATATATATATATATATATATATATATATATATATATATATATATATATATAAACACAAAAGGAAATCTTATCTTAGCCGACCGATGCGTTCCGTCCCCGGATGACCTTTTCAAGACAAATGTCAATCAGACGACGAAACATGTCTGCTGAGATGATTTTTCCTTTTGATTTTTTTAATAAATATTTTCCCTTTTATACAAACAAACCTGTCATCTACCGATCAACTCCGACCAATCAACGGACTTCCGATGCAACGGACCAAATCTGCAGACAAAATTTAAAAAAAAATGTTATGCAGGAAATAAAACTTCCACATCGTGAGCGATGTATTTTAAAATTTGCAGGCTGAGCGGAACGAATCGTATTTGTTCTCAAATTGGCCGCTTGGCGGGGGTGGCAAGCTTTTCAATTGCAAACAATGACGGGTGTACAGTATATAAAGTACGATATATTTGCATGTGCATGAGAAAGTAGATGTGAGAAATCTATTATTTATAGTTGTTGTGATTAATATATCTATATTAAGTGTATATTTATTTATACCATATATACATGTTTATAGTATTTATATCATGATCATATCTACTCTAGTGGTTTTATAACGAAAAAATAATCCCTTCCCATCTACGGACAATCGGCTCCAACGGACCATCCATCCCCACTATTAGTCCTTTGATGTGAGGTTTGGTGTATCTGAAATTTTACACAGACACACGCACGCGCGCACGCACATACACACACACACACACTCTCACACACACACACACACACACAAACACACACACACAAACACACACACATATATAACGTTTATTTATCAATAGATATATATTATATTTACATATGTGATATGTATATTTATATCTGTCTATATTTCTGAGATCACCGTCCTCTGTGGGATCAGAGTGTGATCATAGACAAAGAACACCATTGGAAAATTCGTAAACTTAAGGAATCAGCACATATGCTAGGCCACAAAAATCTCCTGAGCCGACCAAGGATAGAAAGGAATACAATATGGGAGCAAGTAATAAGGAGTGCCAGAGAAAAGCGATAATAACAACAAAAATTGCAATATGAGCTCTGGTAAAAAATGATTACTGAAGACATTAGGTTTATAATACCTAGAAATTCATACGCCGATGTCCTCAAGGACACATGGCACAGTGGATAAAGGCGTTGGTTAGACCCTGTGACAAGACTCAAACCCCAGTGAGCGAAATAAAGGGTTAAGTTCGACATTCCGACCACCTGAAGAAAGCCGGAGCGTACAACGGCCGAAACGTTGTAATAAATATGGCGACAAAGATGAGGACTATAGTCCGAATAATGTAAATAGTGTAGTATATTTTTATATATATTCTATATTTATATATATTATATGTTTATGTGTATTAACTATTTATAGATTTATAATATATATATCTATATATATGTATATATATATATATATATATATATATATATATATATATATAGTGTAACCCGGATATAAGATAGTTGTCGGGACCGGAGATGAAGTCTCTTATATCCGAGTTTCTCTTATATCCGGTTTTGGTCTATTATATATACATTAACACAGGCTCTAATTTGGGACCAGAGAAAATCTCTGTTATACCATGGTTTCTCTTATATCCGGGTTCGGTCTATTATATATACATTAACACAGGCTTTAATTTGGGACCAGAGAAAATCTCTCTTATATCCGGGTTTCTCTTATATTCGGGTTTGGTTTATTATATATACATTAACACAGGCTCTAATTTGGGACCAGAGAAAATCTCTCTTATATTCGGGTTTCTCTTATATCCGGGTCGCTTATATCCGGGTTACACTGTATATATATATATATATATATATATATATATATATATATATATATATGTATGCAGGTGTGCAGAAAAATAGGTAGATAATCCGGTGTTCCTTAGTATTTAGCTTTATTTTCAAAAGGACAGTGCTCCATACAGAAGTAGAGCTTATATTATAATAACATTTTTAGTTTTTAAAAATATGATTCCTTCGCTACATAAGAGTTCTCATGTTTCAAAAGCGAGAGCCGAGACCCCTAACATAATTTTTTAAGTTATGTAGAGTTAAGGTGTCTGGACCCGCTTCCTTGTCAAGCGAGAATTTGGGAATAATATATATATATATATATATATATATATATATATATATATATATATATATATATATATATATATATATATATATATATGTTTGTTCATTTAGCTTGTGTGAGAAGCGATATGAATTCAATACGTCTCGAATCAGCAACAACAAAATAACTGTCATAGTGAGAGATCTTTGATATGAGGGTGAGAAAGGTGGCAGTATTAATGTTGTATATAAAAGCCAGTCAACTCACCTGTGGCATTAGGTGTGGGCTTAGTTCGGGGTCTCCAATCGATTACAGACCCGGACAATTTTCTCTGATTTATTTCCTGTCAGAAGTCAACATACCTTGCTTCAGTCTCCACATAAATCACTCATGTTCGGCCCAGCATTGAGGATCGTTCTCTTCTTGGAGATATTAGCGCGCATATTATAGATCATGAAACTGTAAGAGAACATTTTTAACGCATCCTTATTTTACTTGATGCTTTGTAATTTGTGGCAATATTAGGCTAATAGTCTTTACTGTATTTCTTCGATGATCATATGTCAATTATTATTTATACGAGCATAATCACTTTCAAAGATAAGAGCATAATATATGCATGAATCAACATCATGGTCTGGGGCCCCTGCGTGTTGCCTCAGAGTTCTTGATAAGATCCAGAGACGGATATGCAATGTGATTGGCCCTGATCTGTCATCTCGTCTGCAGTCGCTCTCTCACAGACGCGATGTTGCATCGCTCTGCCTTTTCTACAAGTACTTCCACGGTAATTGCTCCGAGGAGTTGCTTTCGCGTGTCCCTAAGCCTCGTGAATTTAAGCGTCCTACGAGGCTGGCATCCCGTTCCCACCCCTTCACCGTTGAAACTGTTAGATGTAGACGTCTCTTCTACTCCAATAGCTTCATGTCTCGCACATCTCGCCTATGGAACTCCCTTCCCTATTACTGTTTCCCTGACAAATGCAATCTCCAACGGTTTAAGTGTAGCGTCAATCGTCATCTCCAATTGCCTTGATCTATCCACTTCCTGACATCTTTCATTCCTATCTGCTCTCGCTCTATATCTTCCGTAACCCCCCTGCCTTGATCGACCCTCCGTCCTTCTCTTTCTCCACATCCCTTCCTTTACCACTCCTATCTGCTCTTCCATCAACCCTTCTGTAACCCCATGCGCGAGAGTGGCCACCAGCCTTGATTGGGGTGATACGCTTAAAAAAAAATATTAAAAAATACTTCAGACTATTACAAACAGGCTCTACGGGGCTCTACATTGGAACACAATTCAAGACGGCGCTTTTGTATATATATATATATATATATATATATATATATATATATATATAAATTACTGATGTGATGGAATAACCTGCCACCCCATCAGTGGCGGCACTATTGGTGATAACTTCCTATAAGTATCCGTTAGGACAGCGGACAAAAGAGTCGAGCTGGGATCTGCGAGAATTAGCGGCCTTCCGACAGCAGTACGCACACATCTTAGTGACTTGCGACGACCGTGCGCATAACTAATATTTCCTTGCTTTTTGTACTGATTTCTACAATAAACCTGTTACTATTTATCCACCGTGATTGTCCATTCCATATTCCTATTAGAACGGAATATAACAATTACATTTAAGAGAAAATAAAAAAATACCCCAATTGTATAGCCATTTAACCCCACAAGAAATATGCGGGCTTTGTCAACGCCAAGACGTTAGAAAGTTTTTATTTTCTAACTCCTTGATATTGAAAAATCCTGCATAGTATTTCTTGTGGGGTGGAAATGCTATAAAGTCTATACAAATGGGGCATTTTTAAATTCTCTTATATGATTTTTTTTCTATTTATATATGCTCTGTTATGATAAATATATTGTGCTCTCTTTGTGGATCAGTTGTAACATTTAATATTATTAGGATTCACTTGGATTATTTACCTACGGATTTTACCTATATATATATATATATATATATAGATATATATATACTATAATAAATCCTCAGGAGCCAGGAAATGTTCAGGGTAAACTGGCTAAAAAATGAAATGACGGAACAGTATTTATTGATAATATAATTCATATATATGTATATGTGTGACAGAGAAGAGAGTCGGGGAAACACAAACACACGTATATTTTTTTATTGAAATTGGAGTGGATCTGAGTAGCGAAAATAAATTAGAGCATTTTTGTTTACTGATGAGAAATCTGATCTAGGGCAGGAGTTGTACCCATTTGGAATTGGGTCATTAGAAATACAATGGAAATGGTCGAAATAATGTTTCTCGGTTAAAATTATAAATAGAACTTAGTAAGCTATTATTGGTTCAGATTATGCAAATCATCGTGCAAATTGTGAGATAAGCATGAAATTTGGCATAATTGTCCCTGATAGGTCACTTTTTCAGAAAAAAGTGCTAGCCACGAAAAAATCCAATATGGCTCCCATTTTTCAAGATGGCTGCCAAACGGGCCTCTGTTTCATGCATTTTGCTCAAAAATCGTAGTGCAAATTGTGATATAAACATGAAATTTGGCAGGAGTGTTCCTTGTAGGTAGGTTATTCAGGTGAAAGTGGTAACCACGAAAAAATTCAATATGGCAGTATTTTTTCAAGATGGCCGCTATTTCATGGTTTTACTCAAAACCATATTACTCAAAAACCATATTACAAATTGTGATATAAACTTGAAATTTGGCAGGAGTGTTCCTTGCAGGTCTGTTTTCAGATAGAAGTTGTGGCATTGTGAAAACTCAACATGGCGGCCATTTTTTCAAGATGGCAGCCAGTGCCTCATAGTGGCAGTTCATCGAGGAGGCAGAGTAGGGCAGTTAATTGATAAGGTCGAGTAGTGGCAATTCATCCAGGAGACAACATTCAAATTGAAATGTGAGGAGATATGAAGAGAGTGTATGTCGCTCACTACCAGGGCACACTGGTGACAGACACTACTGTGGAACTCAGCATGGGGTTCAATGTCAGCTAAACATGGAGTTTAGTATCCCAAATTATATCTAGTATGCTCCTAATATATTAGAAAGACGTACCTGAATGGACAGGTTGTGCCAACGCGGGAGAGCCGAGCCAAGGATAACAGGAGTTTTGAAGTTATCTGGATGGTGTACAGATCGCACTGGATTCAAATGGCATTGGATGAACGATCGGGTTAGGTGTAAAGCAGTTGCGTGAACCTAGTTGTATCCCATACATCAAAGTGAGCGAACGGTGGTAAAAGGATAAACCCTCGGCCGTTCCTGTCAAATGATGGATAAAGATTCCACATCGAAAACTGATTGGAACAAATGCTGCCTTTGTCAGCAGGAAAAAAGCAAAGAAACCATCATTTCACCTCTTAGTTCATTCCAGAGGAAGCAAGATTATGCTGGATACAGTGATATTGCAAGAAATGTACTATTGTTTTATGCCATCAATGATATGCCGATAGCACTTGACTCTTCAAGTCTTGATGAAGGTGAAGGTATAGAAACCACTCTGGTTCGAAATGGAGCTAAATATCATCAGAGTTGTCGATTGCTGTTCAACAACACCAAGTTAGAAAGAGCACAGCAAAGAAGAGCGGCCCCGAGCACCTCCGGAGCAACAGATGAACCTCGAAGCAAGAGACGAAAATCTGCAGACATTCCAAAAGTGGAATGTTTCTTCTGTGAAGAAGATCTTATTTCAAATCAAGGGGATGACAGAGAGACTAAAATGAACACCTCAATCAATGTGCCAGAACCCTGAACGATTGAAAGCTCCTTGCAAAGTTAAGTGGCGGAGACGTTGTTGCGCTGGAGGTTAAGTACCACTTTCGATGCCTCCAAACGTTGTACAATGCTGAAAGAGCGTACCTTTATTCCCTAGAGAAAGCAGAGAGTAGTGATCCAGGGAAGGATTTATACCCAGTGGTATTTTCAGAACTAGTTATCTACATTATGGATAGCAAAGTCACCAACACGGAAGCAGCACCGGTTGTATTTCGGCTTGCTGACCTAGCCTCACTCTACAAGCTTCGCTTGGAACAGCTTGGGGTTGATTCCCCGAATGTCCACTCTACCAGGTTGAAAGAAAAACTACTTGCTCGGATTCCGGAACTTAAAGCCCATAAGAAGGGACGTGATGTACTCCTTGCCTTCAAAGCGGACATAGGACCAGTGCTCCATGAAGCTAGCCAGTATAGCAATGCTCTCCATCTATCTAAGGCAGCAGATATCCTGAGAAAAGAAATGCTCCAGCACAAGACAAAATTCAGCAGCGAGCTCAAAGATGGCTTTAGTGAGGAGGCTATCCCACCTGCACTTCTTTAGGTCGTGTGCAGCATTGAACATGGTGTTGATATAAAATCACATCTGACGCACGGAAGAGCGAAGTCAGGCTTAGCTACTGCTCAGCTTTTACAGTTCAACTGCTACTCAAAACGTAGAGAAGGATTGTCAACCCAAATACATTCTAAAGACACTGAGACCCCTTTTGCTGTCTATGTTGGGTTGAAGGTGTACGCCCAGACACGAAAAAGAGAGTTGATTGACAAATTCCATGAGCATGGACTAAGCATATCGTATGACAGGGTATTAGAGATATCCGGCAAGCTTGGTGAAACTGTGATAAAACAGTATGTCGAAGAAGATCTTGTGTGCCCACCAGTGCTGCGAAAAGGGCTGTTCACTACAGCCGCTGTCTACAACATTGATCAACAATTCCACGGCCACCACAGCTAGCAGGTCATTCCATGGTACAAGTATTTCCATGTTCCAGCACCCAAGTAAGGAAAACAGAGGAGAACAACGGGTTTCACCGGAAATAACAGACAGTAGGAAAGGAAAGGTTCCTGAATCTCCAGAGCATTATACAAACATCGCGCCAGCCTACTTCAAGAAGAACCCAACCCCAGATGAAGTATCACTGCCTGACCCCAGTCTCTTCCAAAGGAACATAAAAATACGAATGGTTGGAAAAAGTTCAAAGTACCACCGATGTAGATGATGAATCCAATATAACATGGTCAGCTCATCATGCGAGCCAGAAACGGACTAGCAAATGTGAAAGCAGCATCACTTCCTTGCTACCTCTTCTCCGAGATCAAGCTCACAGCGTTGCCACAATAAAGCATGCCATGAAGAAAGCAAGGGAAGCTGTAGCATTTCTTAACCCAGGGCAAACTCCCGTCCTGGCAGCTGATCAACCACTCTATGCCATGGCAAAAGAAATACAGTGGTACTGGCCAGAGGAATATGGAGAAGACAAGTTTGTGATCATGTCTGGTGGGCTGCACATTGAGATGACAGCACTGAAGTCTATTGGGTCGATGCTAGCAGACAGTGGATGGACAAGTGCACTTGTTGAGGCTGGTGTAGCCTCTTCCGGAACTGCAGATTCATTCCTGTCGGCAACCAAAGTCACTAAAACACGTCAAGCACATCAGATCACAGCATGCAGTTTGTTTCAGCTCCTGAAGAATGTCTACAATTCGTACCTTGCCGAACATTCTGAATGGTGATGAGGAGGCCTGCAGCTTTGTGGAATGGTGTGATAGTCGAAAGAAGGAGAGTCCACAGTTCGCATTTTGGTTCTCTATCCTGAACATGGAATTGACAATCTTAACACTGGTGCGAGCATGTAGAGAAGGAAATTTCAATCTGTATCGAGAATCACTGTCGGAACTGATACCCTACCTCTTTGCCAACAACAATGTCAACTATGATATGATATCATTAGAGAAGCAGCACCCCGAGGTCGCCAGAGAATTCCACAATGGGATTTCGTGGTTCATAAAACTGACAGGAAGTTCTCCGCAATGGCAATCGACCAAGCCCATGAACAAAACAATGACGTCATCAAAGGGGATGGGGGAGCTGTTGGTCTGACAGAGGATCCATCAGCTCTTCGGAGATGGATGGTGGCTGGCCCAGAAATTAGCAAATTCGTTGCTGACTATGAAACCGTATCAGGAAGCAGAAAGGCGAAGAAAGGAAATCATCACCATGACCAGTCGCCAACTGCTCAGAAGGCATTCTTTGAAAAGGTTCAGCGGCTTACAAGTGTGATAGAAGAAATGGGCAATCCATTTTCGGAGGAGTCCACTGATCTACTGTCGCTTGACACTAAGAACATTGCTGATCCGACAGCAGCGCTGCTGGTTGCATCTCATATGGAGAAAGGGAAAGAGCAATTCCAAACATTCATGGATTAAACTCAAGACCGACAGTCAGCATTTCTATCAGCCAATCAAACGGAATAATAAAGACTTCTTCAAAACAAGCACAGATCCAACAGAGAAATCAGAAACACAGCTACTAAAGGCGGATTGTCAACTGTTCTCCCGCCTTTTCATCTCCTGCCAAAGCAGACTGTGTGATTTACCAGAGTTTTTCAAACATGAGAACCAATCTTTCCCTCCGCCACTCAGCAAGCGAGGCAAACTACATGTCGCTACCGAGTCTGATCTCGTGGACGTCCTGCAAACCAAGGTGGAGCTTCCAGACACGAAGCCAGAAACTGACGTACTCATAGTAGATGGTGCATTTCTAGTCAATACAGTAACGCCCAGGACACCGAAGACGTTTGAAGAATATGCTAGACAGGATATTCTTCCTAAGGTGCAATACTACAGTAGCAATTACAAGAGGACAGATATCATTTTTGATGTCTATCACGAGTTTAGTCTGAAGTCTGAAGTACAATCAGAACGCGGGAAAGGCTATCAGGAGGAGAGTTACGGCAAAGAGCAAAACACCGACTAATTGGAGGAGCTTTCTAGGGGAATTTCCTTGCTGACGAAGTGGGTAACATGACCACAACGAATGAAGTAATTGTAACACGAGAGGAAAATGCTCTACCAAGTTTCAGCCATCCTGATACTAAGATATACGAATTGGCTCCTTGCGCACATGAAGAGGCAGATACCCGGATATTTTTGCATGCGTGGAATGCGGCTAAGGATGGACACAAGTCTCTCATGATTGAAGCTAATGACACGAACATTGTAGTCGTAGGCTTAAGCCTGATGTCATCATTCACTGCAATGGGCATGGAGAAAATGTGGATCGCCTATGACAAGGAGGGCACACTCGATGGATCCCAATACACGACCTTGCATCTTCTGTGGGACCGGAAAAAACAGAAGGGATACTATTCTTCCATGCGTTTTCCGGATGAAATGTGGTATCTGGATTCAATGGCAAAGGGAAAAAAAGCATGGCAGACATGGAATGTTTGCAACGATGTCTCGGCTACATTTGCGAAACTCAGTCACTGTCTTCCTGAAATTAATTTGTCTGATCTACAAGTTCTAGAGAGATTTGTTGTTCTGATGTACGACCTGTCAAGTGCTGCTACTACAGTAGATGAAACAAGGTTAGATCTCTTTTCCAGGAATCAGAGATCATACGAATTAATCCCACCAACACAACGAGCGGTAAAGGAACATACCAAACGTGCTGCCTTCCAAGCAGGACATATCTGGGGGCAGTCCGTCGTTCGTGATCCAGGTCTTCCGTGTCCTTCCAAGTGGGGATGGTTGAAAGACGGTAACAAAATGGAAAGTTGCCTGGTCTTCCTTGGAACCAATTTCTAAAAGCTGTCGTGAATTGACAAAGTGCGGATGTAAGATAAAATGTGGTAGAGGACGATGCAAGTGCTCAAAGACTGGAACAGGCTGTACTCCTCTTTGCAGTTGCCCTTGTGAGATTTAGCAAACAACAACGAATGAACTGCGGGCTGGACTTTTGTCGCCGGTTCTTGGAAGTTTAGCCTATTGAAATTCAAATGCAGAGAGTTGTAAGGATATATATGACCTTTAGATATTTCCCAGATATGGACAATTTCCATGCTGGGTATTAGCACAGAAAGTAATTTTGACGTTGAATTCGACATTTCATCAGGATTGTAAATGTCGACTTTAAATCATTTCAAGTAATTATCCACCGTTGGGTATCATGCCAAATCAATTGAAACAGTGCAATCATTGAATTCTCTCACTCAGATTTAGAATTGATACGGCAATAAATCATTTCATCAAACATTTCATAAATATTTCATCAAATTCAACTAATTTAATGATTTCAGATCAAAATCATAAAACGGAGGCCCGTTTGGCAACCATCTTGAAAAAGTGGCCACCATATTGTTTTTTTTTTTTTCGTGGCTAGTACTTTCACCTGAATGAGTGGCCTACAAGGAACACTCATGCCAAATTTCATGTTTATATCACAATTTGCACTATAGTTTTTGAGCAAAACCATAAAACAGAGGCCCGTTTGGAAGCCATATTGAAAAATGGCCGCCATGTTGAATTTTTCGTGGCTAGCACTTTTTTTCTGAATAAGTAACCTATCAGGAAAACTCATGCCAAATTTCATGCTTATCTCACAACTTGCACGATTCTACCCAAAATTTACATTTTCCTGCTCCACTATATGAGAAACTTTGGAATTCACATGATTTCGGTTGAAAGTAGCCAGAAGCCGTGATAATCGCGTGCAAAGTAGAAGGGCCAAGGGTCGATTATGACCAGCTAGGTTGATCTATATAAACGCGTAGTTATGCTGAAAATAGTGGTAGTTTTTAGCTCGTCTGTCTTCGAGTGCAGTCCTGCTGAGTGGAGAGATGTCGGAGATTGAAAGTGAGAAGAGTTGAATTGAAGGCTCCAAAAAAGTACAAAAGTGACGTCAGTTATTGGAACAAAACGCCCGCTAACATGTACTGTTGATATTAGTACCGCTACTTTTGCTACGACGAAGAAAACAACTACTGTTACTACTGCTGAGGCGGAACGCAACTATAAACTTTAAGCCGCGGACAGAAATCTTTATCTCTCCATCGCAAGAGTTGTATATCGTTCTGAGACGATTTAACAAGTTAATCAAAACCCACTCTCTCTCTGTGTCTAGAATCCAGTGTGTAAGTTTTTACGTCAAATACTTTTCTTTTCTGAAACCCGTTTCTTTTCTCTACTATTCTTTTCTGCTATATAAAAGACTTTAACAATTCAACCATTGAATAGTTGTTTGTCCGGCTTTCTGCAGATATATATATTTTTTGTGCATTCTAAATTTCGTAGCACAGACTCTCCAGCCGTGTCTACATCTTCAGACGACCGTGAATGGATGAACATCACTTCTGCTTTCTCGACCAAACCAAATACAACGTGGGTAGGAAGCAGGATTAAACCAGTGGACCGGTCGAATGATCTACGAATGCTCAGGGGACCTACAGCCACTCCCTTAAGTTCGGTTATGACCGAGTAGACACCTCAACCCAGAGAGTAAGACGTTGGAGGTTGAGGGGCTGGGGCGAAAGTGTTATATATGCCAACGTATATTATATATATATATATATATATATATATATATATATATATATATATATATATATATATATATATATATATAAAATATTTATTCCTGTTAACAGTTTAATAATGTCAGGCAGTCCACAGTGAATAACGATACCAAAGTGGCAGAAACTAGGATAGCAATAATGTAAGTTGAGATTCTAAGTACTTTATGTGAAGTGTCCGACGTCTAGATTGCCTAAAAAACGCACACCAACGTTAAATCCTATGAAAACATGCCTCTCGTCGTAACTGGAATTTAACGCTCATGCGATATATATATATATATATATATATATATATATATATATATATATATATATATATATATCATATCGAGGCATTTTCAACTTTCCTTTTACATTATTGACGGTTTTATTCGAAACTGTATCTCGATAAGTGTTTTAAATTTTGGCAAACTATCCGTTGGTTTATGTTATTCGTTTTACATATATATATATATATATATATATATATATATATATATATATATATATATTGAAGTCAGGACGTCAGGCTGTTTCAAGCTGGACGCAATCGACAGACCACTTGGCGATTGCGTCTAGCATGCCTATTAACGCACGGCTCTTCACCTGAATTGAACTTCTATGGGCCACTGGCGTATTTCGTATAGAAAACGTTAAAATTTCCCTTAAACTCTGTTGTGCGACAACAGCCTAGGGGTAGGATCTCTGACAGATACCGAATCGGTTTTGCTTCGATCCCGGCTTGAAGCAATCGGATGTTTAGCAACACTGAAGGGCTGTGATATATATATATATATATATATATATATATATATATATATATATATATATATATATATATACGGAAATATAAGAAACACATATTTCCTGTTCGCTTTGTTAAATCGAATTGGAAATAACTCCAAAAGACATAATGTTTGTCGTGTTTGGTTATTCAACTATGAAGCGAGCCAAATAGAAACGCACAGCTGATCGACTATCATTTTCAAATTGATTTCTTGACAGGCCT
Organism: Acanthosepion esculentum; assembly: GCA_964036315.1. Classification (NCBI taxonomy): domain Eukaryota; kingdom Metazoa; phylum Mollusca; class Cephalopoda; order Sepiida; family Sepiidae; genus Acanthosepion; species Acanthosepion esculentum. The sequence continues at coordinate 66,495,218 of OZ038509.1, read as the reverse complement.
TCTTAACGTACATTGGTTAATGGTAGGGTGAATCTCTCGTAGTAACAGAGCGAATCTACGATTGACCAATCGTGAAGTTGATGGAAATATAACAGTTGTCTCCAGTAAACAAATGATAGACAAACTGGCGGACGATCGGTAATCTCCACCATTTTTAAAGAAAGACATCAATACAACAGCTACTCTGTTCCATATGTCGCAGTCGATATATTGGACTAGAAGTATTAAAGTAAATGTATGCCGCTACATTCCTAACTAAATGATTCGGAGAATATTGTTCGAATATATATATTCACATCAATGCAACTATATATATATATATATATATATATATATATATATATATATATATATACATATATATATATGTATATATAGGAAGAAATATAGTCTTAAAATGTGCTATATTATGGGATAAAGTACTCAGTATCAGAGATAGAGCTTGTGTAAATATAAAAGTGAACATAGAAGTCAACACGTAGAGGTGACAGTCTGTTTCATGCTAGATGCAATCGTCAGGCCTGACGATTGCATCTAGCATGAAACAGACTGTCGCCTTTAAGTGTTGACTTTTTATATTTATATATATAATATATATGTATATATATATATATATATGTCATTCGCAGACAGTACTGTTTCGCTGTATCACAGTTGTTCAGTGCGACTAGACAACCGAAAGACTCAAGCCAGGATTGACACTCAACCGATTTCTACCACTGAACTATCTTAATTCGACAGAATGAGGCAGCTAAATCTAGCAATTTCTTTTTACAAATGTAAACAAATGTTAGTCAACCGCGCTGATGTAAATTTGTGACCCTGGGTTTCACGCCCTTTGCGTTCGGCATATATGTGAGTATAAATGTGTGTATACAATCTCCAACTATTTAAGTGTAACGTCAATCGACATCTCCTGTTGCCTTGATCTATCCACTTCCCTTCTCCACATCCTTTCACCTTTCATTCCTATCTGCTCTCGCTCCAAATCTTCTGTAATCCCCTTGCCTTGACAGATACACTATCTTTCTCCACATCCTCTCCTTTACCGCTGCTATCTGCTCCAAACCTTCTGTAACCCCTTGCGTGTTATTGGCTTCCGGCCTTGCTTCGGATGATAAGCTTAAATATATATATATATATATATATATATATATATATATATATATATATATATATATATATATATATACATGTATAAATATATACATGTATATATATATATATATGTATATATATATATGTATATATATATATATATATATATGGAAGGATATAAATATCTCTGTGTATATATGTATGAGTATATATATGTGTATATATATATGTATATAAATGCATGTATTTATATATATAAATACGAGTGAATATGTGTAAATGTCAGTATATATATATATATATATATATATATATATATATATATATATATATATATACACATCAATATATATGTATGTATGTACATATAATTATATATATGTATATATATACATATAGAGATATATATGTGTATATATGTATATATATATAAATGTATAATTATGCATATATATGTCTATTATGGGATATATATGTAATTATATAATATATGTATATATACGGATATAAGAATTTTTAGATTTCCACATATTTTTAAAAGGGTTTTATTATGTATGTATAAGTATATATGTATGTTTTCGTATATATTGTGTATATATGTACTGATGTGTACGTATGCATGTGTTGCGGACCCGATAGCGGTTGCAGCGCTGGTTTACGAAAATAAGGCCTTGTGCCAGACACCACACACCACTACCGAATCCACAATCAAAGTAAGAATAAAGAAAATATAAAGACGTGCTCTTTCCACCGTACAAACGTACAAAGTGAAAAGAAGTAGACAGGCAAAACAACGAAAGGTTAAGAACAAACATAAATTTTATTTAGAGTTTAACAAGTAGTGTCTTCCGTGAAGACCTTCAGTAAATGTACTGGGAATGTAGTTGAAGAAGAGGCCAAGCAGATTGGTAAGTTGTCTTCAGTGAGGACCTTCAGTAAATGTACTGGAAATGTAGTTGAAGAAGAGGCCAAGTAGATTGGTAAATTGTCTTCTGTGAAGACCTTCAGTAAATGTACTGGAAATGTAGTTGAAGAAGAGGCCAAGTAGATTGGTAAATTGTCTTCAGTGAAGACCTTCAGTAAATGTACTGGGAATGTAGTTGAAGAAGAGGCCAAGTCGATTGGTAAGTTGTCTTCTGTGAAGACCTTCAGTAAATGTACTGGAAATGTAGTTGAAGAAGAGGCCAAGTAGATTGGTAAATTGTCTTCTGTGAAGACCTTCAGTAAATGTACTGGAAATGTAGTTGAAGAAGAGGCCAAGTAGATTGGTAAATTGTCTTCAGTGAAGACCTTCAGTAAATGTACTGGGAATGTAGTTGAAGAAGAGGCCAAGTCGATTGGTAAGTTGTCTTCTGTGAAGACCTTCAGTAAATGTACTGGAAATGTAGTTGAAGAAGAGGCCAAGTAGATTGGTAAATTGTCTTCTGTGAAGACCTTCAGTAAATGTACTGGAAATGTAGTTGAAGAAGAGGCCAAGTAGATTGGTAAATTGTCTTCAGTGAAGACCTTCAGTAAATGTACTGGGAATGTAGTTGAAGAAGAGGCCAAGTCGATTGGTAAGTTGTCTTCTGTGAAGACCTTCAGTAAATGTACTGGAAATGTAGTTGAAGAAGAGGCCAAGTAGATTGGTAAATTGTCTTCTGTGAAGACCTTCAGTAAATGTACTGGAAATGTAGTTGAAGAAGAGGCCAAGTAGATTGGTAAATTGTCTTCTGTGAAGACCTTCAGTAAATGTACTGGGAAATGTTGTAGTGAATGAAATTAGATCACGCGCCAAAATTCAAATCAAAGATGACTATGGCGGGAAGGAGTTCTTCGAGAAGAAATGTTCAGAAAGTCAGTTGTAATGCATAGTAACATACGGCAAGGAAAAATACTCACTGCGAGAGTTTATGATTGTGAGTGTATGTAGTTCTTTTTAAAGTGACAGGTTCTGAGAGTATGCGTTCGAAGAATGTGAAAAATGCTCGTTCATCAGGTTGGAAGTTCCTGGGATTGAGATCTCGGTAGATGCTAGCTTCTGTCATGAAGGTGACAACTGTGTTGTCTGTATTAAGATACCGAGACGAGCCATGAGGTCTAGGCAAGGTTTTTGCCGAATAAAATTCTCTGCCAGTATCTATGGGTTCACCGGCGAGAGGAAAGTGAGCCGGCCCGGTCAGGTCGAGCGACCTGGGGCGACTAATTTTGAAACGCCAAATTTGCCGTGATGTCACGCAAAAACGCGCGAAAAATAAATTCTTCCTCATCCTCGGCTAAGACGACGGTTTACTACTATGACTGACCGAACGTGAGAGGAAGGGGTGAAAATGTCGCGCGTGCGTCACAATGAAGGTGTAGGTAGCGTCGATCCCACACATGTATATATACATATATATATATATACATATATATATATATATACATATATATATATGTCTTTGTGTGTATGTATACATGTGTTTTATGGATATATACATTTTATACCTATAATTAATTGATATATACGTTTTTTCAATATTATATGTTAATTTATGTGATAATAAATAACTAAATGATAATTATAATTTTACAACAATATTATGTAATAAGAATATACGTACTAGAATATGACTGTTATGATGTTTTGGTGTTATGTAATAATAAATAATTATGAAGTTTATGTAGGCTCTGTTTTATATATTAATTTAATTCTTTATGAAGTATTTCGAAATTTATTAATATAATTTTTTATATATAAATATGTATTTATATATTAATATATAATATTGATATGTAGTATTGAGGAGTATCTTACTTACATATATTGTATTATTTGGTTTGATGATGTGGTATTTGAAAATTTATCTCTGCATAATATTTAATAAGTTTATATATTTTTTCTGTATTTTTAATAATTTTATTAATAGCTATTCTTTTTTTATGCTTTACTTAATACTTTATTTAAATTTTTATATTATTAATTAATTAATTTAATATATTTAATTATTTAATATATAGTGTTGTCATATGAAAATTATTCTAATGACATGTCTAATTTCACTTTATTGTAAAATCACTTTTTCTAATTTTAGTGTAGATTTAATCTTCCCTTTATGACGTATTATATTATATGATAAATATTTAATTTGTTGTTTTTTTTGCAGATGGAAATTATTTAATTATTTAATATAGTTTTAATTTTATATATGTTGATTTAAATGTAGATGTTAAATTAGATATTTGTTCCTTAGATAATTATAATCACTTCAGTATATTTCTTTCTACTTTTATATTTTTCTTATTATTTATTTTGATACATTATTTATTTTAATATATCTTTAATTCTGAATTAACTCTCTGTCATATAAATGGGTTCATCTCTTCATTTAATATAATATTATTTTAGTTTATCGATTAAAAGAAGTTTTTCTCTGTGTCTAAATACCTTCCTATTGCAACTGTGTATAAAATAGATAGGTCATTTATTCTCTTTTTTCTCCCCCTCATTTTCTCTTTCTTTCTTCCCTAACCACCCCCCATATGCAGACTTGCACTACTTCCTAGTTTTTATTTGTTCTCTTTTTCCTTTTTTTTCATTTTTCTTACCTTCTTTCTTTCCTGTTTGGCAAGTTTTATTTCAATACTTTATCATCCATTGACCGGTTTGAAAAATCCTTGTAAATTTCAATTCAATTTACATGGGGAAAATGATCATTAAACTAATGTAATCATAATTCCTATTGTATAAAATTCGTTGTTCTGTTTAATCACATGTGTGAATTAGTTTTAATATTTAATATGTTATATTGTAATAATAGGATTCACTTGGATTATATACCAACAGATTATTACATATATATATATATATATATATATATATATATATATATATATATATATATATATATGCATGTTTCATTACAAACGACAGACAAGGTACTACGGTTAAGCTTTTTATTTAATTTTTCTTGTGTTCGAACAAGAGCTTACTTTTCTGGACAATGGGTGTGTAAGAACTGTTCCAATGTTTTATATTTCAGAGCGCTTTCGGCTATACCTTTAGCCATTATCAAGGATGATTCGATTTTTCAGTTTAATTGAGTGTGTGCATTATGTATATGTCTTACTGTGTAGAAGGGATGTTTAAATTTCCGAATACGGTTAGCACATTGTGGCCTTGATCGTAGTTAATATTGTTAAGAGTTGGCTTTTTCTTTGTTAATATTAAATCTTCCATTATATTTAATCTTTTTTTACACGTGGATGCAGTTAATATATTTGTGTTGTCTACTAATATGTTTCTAATGGAGTCTGGTAAATGTTTGTGTGTGTTTAAATGGGTTCTAATGGAGCTGTGATCAGATAGATGTAACGTAAGACATCTGGATAAGCATGTAGTTGTGTAACCGATGTAATTATTCATGAGTCCGTTTTGATCATTTAAACACACACAGAAATTTACCAGACTCCATTAGAAACATTTATTATATATATATATATATATATATATATATATATATATATATATATATATACCCACCCAAGTGTGGGATTGGTATATACGGAGTAAATTCCAATAACCAATAATTATTATTCTTTAAAGAGTGCTCAATACAGAGTAGAGCAGATATAATCATTTATTATAACATTAACATAAATATGTTATAAAATCACTACAAAAATAGCCATTTTGTTTCAACACTCCCAGTGTCTTATCAAGTGATGATGTTGAATTGGTTGATGATGTTGAATTGGTTCAACATCATCACTTGATAAGACACTGGGAGTGTTGAAACAAAATGGCTATTTTTTGTAGTGATTTTATAACATATTTATGTTATAATATTTAAATAAATGATTATATATATATATATATATATATATATATATATATATATATATATATATATATATATATATATATATAATGCCGACACATAATTGCATGTATACAAATATGTCGATGAACTTGAATATTGAAGTAAACATGCAAACAGGGCGAAATAAATCGTCCGGTGCCTTAAGTCTTTTGTCCAAAGAAGAAAAAGACAAGTGAGTAGTAAGACTAAAACGTAGAGAACTCAATACGCTAAGTAGAGCGGGAATAACTAAAATAAATCCTAAAAAGCCAGGAACGGTTTCCCTAGTTCTTTAGGATTTATTATATATATATATATAATGCCGACACATAATTGCATGTATACAAATATGTAGATGAACTTGAATATTGAAGTCAACATGCAAACAGGGCGAAATAAATCGTTCGGTGCCTTAAGTCTTTTGTCCAAAGAAGAAAAAAACAAGTGAGTAGTAAGACTAAAACGTAGAGAACTTAATACGCTAAGTACAGCGACAATAAGTAAAATAAATCCTAAAGAGCCAGGAAAACCTACCTAGGTTTCACTTAAATGGATGTTCAGTGCAAGCCAGCTTACCCTGAAGATCCGTTTAAGTGAAACCTATTTATTTTTTTCTGGCTCTTTAGGATTTATTTATATATATATATATATATATATATATATATATATATATATATATATATATATATATATATATATATTGAAACATAGCATTAATATCAAATAGATTCATTATAGTCCTGATGTTATATTAAGAAAAAAAATTTCCTAAAGGCGTTACACGTGCATTTATAATCCCTATGCGATATTGTTGATCAGAAGAATAAAGTGAATTCATGTGATGAATGATGCACGACCGATCAAGACAAGAATTTATATTTTGCTATCGGTGTTTATTCTAATGAGTTGGTCGATTATGGTTGCCTTAGGTGAGGCAAAAAACGGTAGGCTCTAAATACACAAGTCTCGCGCGCGCGCGCGCGTGTTTGTGTGTGTGTGTGTGTGTGTGTGCGTGTGCATGTATTACTGCGATAGAAATTAGGAGGATATTAGGAGAACTGTTCCAACGGGCCTTCTAGACTCGATGAAT
>OZ038509.1:66438210-66485710 GCA_964036315.1 Acanthosepion esculentum | reverse complement strand
TTTTTCTCTTTTCCCAACTTCAGGGCGAGTTTATGTGTGGAGGCAGCCCAAAGAAGCTTACAACCCTGACTGCCTTCTTCCAACAGTGAAGCATGGAGGTGGATCAGTGATAGTTTGGGTCGCCATATCATGGAAATGCCTCGGTCCAGTTGTTGCCCTGCATAGTAGAATCAACAGCAAAGATTACCTGAACATTTTGGGAAATCATATTCATCCAATGTCCCAGACTTTATTCCCTGATGGTGACTGCATCTTACAAGACGATAATGCTCCAATACATACCACTTGAGTGCTTAAGAATTGGTATGAAGAGAATGAAAGTGAGCTAGACCACGTGGAGTGGCCTCCCCAATCTCCAGATATCAGTATTATTGAACATTTGTGGTGCATTTTGGAGCAACAAGTTACGAGCCGCTATCCTCCACCGTCGTGTCTTAAAGAGCTGGAGCAGGTATTAATGGAAGAATGGCTGAAAATTCCTCTGGATGAAGTCAGGAAGCTGTATGATTCCATTCCTAGACGTATTAAAGCTGTATGTGAGGCTAAAGGAGGACCAACTCCAAATTAAATAAATTTTCTTTGAATTCAACAAGTGTTTCAATTATTTTGTCCAACTCCTGTATATAAGCTGAACGATCGATTGACAATAACGTAAGTATTTGACATGGTCAAAATTCCTATCTATGACATAAATAGTGTTATTGTTTTTCCAATATTTTTTACATATATTGAAAGAAGAGTGAATACATAGGTTATCTTTATCGCATATATATATATATATATATATATATATATATATATATATATATATATATATATATATATGTATATATATATATATATATATATATATATATATATATATATATATACGTTATAAATGTCTACAATCTGGTGGCAAAAACTGATGGTGGCGCCAGGTGGGGCAGTACCGCCTAGGCGACCGAAACTGTGTTACCTCCCCTGTTTTGCAATTGACGAGTTCAGTGTTTCGTACGTGCTTTCACACGATATATGTAGAAAATAAAATATATATATATATATATATATAAATTGTGTATTTGAGCAAGAATAACTCTTTCATACAAGTTTCATTAAAAGCGAGCCACAAGGCACTGCAGTTAACCATTTTATTCGACTTTTCCCGTGTTCGTATAAGTAATTACTTTTCTAGACATCTAGTGTCGAAAATTTGTCAAAATGTTCTATATATCCGAGCGCTTTCGTATAAATTCTATTAGCCATTTTCAAGGATGCTTTTTGTATTTAATCTTTTAAATAATTTGTATATTTTTCTATATGTATCTGGAGTGAAAGGTGTGTTTATTATTATTATTATTATTTTACAAACACAGTCAGCACATTATGGCCGTTTTCATAAATGATGTTATTGAGTCAGGCTTTTTCTTTTCTAGTATTAACTCTTCCATTATTTTTTGGCCTTTTATTTTTACATGTAAATGGGTCTATTATATTTAAATTTTTACTCCAGTTACTTTGCTGACAGAATATGTTTGGATCCATGTAATATTAAAATAAGTCCTAACTTTGCTATGGTAATAAAGATGTCATGTGTGTCTCCTTTGATAAGCATGTAGTGGTATGTCCAATATAATTATTCATAAATTGGGTTTGATTATGAACATAGTTCCTTAAGGGGAAAGTGAATTCATATATAATGTTCGTTCTCTGTAATTTGGATCTTATATATAAGTAGTTGCAGCAGACTATAAGGTTGCCATTTTTGAAATTTTGTATCGTAGATAATTTAATTTTCTTCTTCTAGTCGACCGGTATTCTATATTTCTTTCTAATGTGCCTAAGCGGAAATACATACCGATTGCAGTTTACGTGCATTTGATTGTTATAATAAATGTTAATATTGTATTTTGTTTGGGAAGATAATTAAAGCTATTTGTTCAATTTTGGGGTTGATTGTTGTAGTTTGTTCTAACTATTATTTTGGTGGGAACAGCTTTTAATTTCTTTATTACTTCATGTATTTATTTGGATTGATTATCTTTATTTGTTTTTTCTAACGGCTAGTTTATCGGTATCGGTTGTTAGTTTATTTATATATTTTGATGTATTTAGATCAATTTATTTTACTGGTTATTATTTATTTGTTACACTTTATATTTTCTCTTTTTGGTTTTCGATTTTTAAGTAACGTAGTATATTATATTTTTTTTATTCATTTTTTTTATCGTTATATAACAGTTATAGCTAATTTTCGCCCGATCTTTTCTTTTGCTTTTTATAATATTTTGGTCATAATATTTTGCTAATTTGTTTATTATTTTATTTATTGATTTTTTTTCTTATTTCTTATTCTATTTCGTCTATTCTAACAGGTGTTATTTGGTAATTTATTTTCCTTATTTTATTGTCATTTTGTTTATTTATATATTTATTTACTTTTCCGCTTTCGATTTTTAAGTAACGTAGTAAAAATTTGTTTTCATGTCTGCATTTTGAGATGAGCTCGGATCTTTTATTTCGTAATTTATTTTGATCTTGGAAGGTAATGATAGCTATTTTTTCCTCCAAGCGAAGTTTGCAAGTTTTTGATTGGTTGTTGTAGGCTGATGATCTTTTCCTTATTTTCCAAGATATCTTAGGTGTCGTGTGCGTTTTGTTTTTATTTCCGAGATATACTTAGAAAGCATTGTGCTGTTCGCATATTTACCATTCGTTAAAGATGTTTTGAGTACATAATTACTTTGTTTCCAGAGTCCTTCACTTACTCCTATGTATACTTTTTCTTCATTATCTGGTGATCTTATCGTGGCTTGGTATATTACGTTGTTTTGTAAACATATATATATATATAGAGAGAGAGAGATAGATATATATATGCGTGTGTGTGTGTTTATGAGATAAGAAATTAAAAAAAATGAATAATGACAAGCAAAATAATATAACCCAAATAAATAATTAAACAAATAAACGACTTCCGACAAAATAACCGCCAAAATAGACTAACTACAATACACCACTGACCTGTATATATAAATAGCCGAGAAAAATAACAGCACTCGTGGCCTGACGATTACGTCTAGCATGAAATAGACTGTCGCCTCTAAGTGTTGACATCAATGTTCACTTTTATATTTACACAAGCTCTATCTCTTATATTGTGTACTTTATCCCATAAATATAGCACACCTTAAGACTATATTTCTTCAAATATATATATATATATATATATATATATATATATATATATATATATATATATATATATGCGTGTTTGTGTGTGTTTGCGTGTTCGTAATTCGCGAGTCTTGTAGTAAGCTTTATCTCATATCCAAGAATTTAATTGATGATCGCTTTCTTTATGATGATGGCGTTGATTGCTAATGTCGGTGCCAACGTTCAGGTTTAAGTCTCGAAGCTTCCAGTTTCACTAAAATCTGCTCCCGTGTAAAAGAGAAGCAGAATAGAAGAACTTGCCAAAGATCTCAGTATGTTTATGGTCGACCTTAACTTGCCAAGATATGACCGACACATCTGATCTCAAGACATTCCTCCGCGCCACATGAGACATACTAAATCCAGTTAGAAAACTGCAAGCGACCGCCGCTTACTATGTGGCGCCTTCAGTGGCATATCCGTCCTGCGCAGTTCTCTTCACCCGCTGCTTCAACCGCTGGTTAATCATAATCCTCTTGTTCCAGCATTTTGGGTCGGTTGTGCTTAGTCTCAGTCCTCGTCTTCGACCTTGTCGCTAAGGCTGGCCCTACCAGATGTTTAGAACTTTGACGCCATCGCTCTGAGAGTCTATGGACTACGCAAGCCCCTCCACCACGGCAAAGAGCGACCATCAGAGGCAAATTACTATACATATCATGTACTGATTGCAAAATATCATTTACATATTTCAATTAGTATAAAATATTGAACGCATTTAACTTAACAATTATGGACATCACGGAACACCATAAGTCCCTCTATGCAAAAAACAGCACTGTTTTTTTTTTAATTTTCTTACTGACTGGAAGGTTGGATCACCGATACTAATAATAAAAAATATTAAATTCTTACATTGGTTACAAAAGTAATACCCACTCTCGTAGGTTAACCTGTCATTTATTGAAATCTATCGAAATTCGTGAACTATTATTTCATAAAAGATCAGATATTAGGCTGACAAAGATTGCGAGTAGTACTTCTCTGATAATAACCAAGTTATAGGAACATGCTCGAACAAATAATTTACGTTTTAACGCAAAATTGATCTGGATATGCAAAAAAGTATTCGTAACCTGGAAGAATATGATAAAAGTGGAAACAGAGACACATATCAGCTTAATTGCATACAAATTGTTTGACAGAATTCTTGCTGTAATATACGCATTATTTGTAATCATTTTTTACATGTGGATGAGGTTATTATTCTTGTATTTTCTACTAGTATGCTTCAGATGGATTTGTTTTAGAAATAAATATATATAAGTTGTGTTTCCTTATTTACTCATACCCTCCTCGGTTTGATTATTATTGTTCCAATGAATACTTCTGTAGAATTGGACTTAAAAGATCCCTTTAAAATAATGTGTTCTGTAATTTTCAAATCCATATATATATATATATATATATATATATATATGTATATATATATGTATATATATATATATATATATATATATATATATATATATATATATACATGTAATGGCAATAAAGATGAGGCCAACAGTCCGAACAATGTAAATAGTGGAAATACCTCATCTGAGAGATGTTGAAGGTGAATATGGCAATAAAGATGAGGAGAACAGTCCAAACAATGTAAATAGTGTAAATAGTTACAATACCTCATCTCAGCAATATATATATATATATATATATATATATATATATTTGAATTGGACAATTCATAATTTATTTAAAGACATTTATATATATTATAATAAAAAGAACGTTAAACATAATATATATAAATGTCTTTAAATATATATATATATATATATATATATATATATATATATATATATATATATATATATCAGGTTTAAACATAAATTCAAATTGGGGAAAGAATATAAGACCTATAAATTCAAAAAGAAATTGGAAAATATTTTCCGATTTCTTTTTGAATTTGTAGGTCTGATGAATTGGATCGTGATTACAATTCCAATGTAATAAATTATAACTATAGAATATTAGTGTTTGTGCCTTGTATATTATATTCTTACTCTGTCCTGGACTTTGAGTTCTACCTGGATACTATCTTCTTGGGAATTTATATATATAAATATGTATATACATATAAATACCCCCACACACACATATATATATGTGAAGATAGTGGCCTGACGATTGCGTCTAGCATGAAACAGCCTGTCGCCTCTAAATGTTGACTTTTACATATATATATATATATATACATATATATATATATAGAGAGAGAGAGATAGATAGATAGATAGATAGATAGATAGATAGATAGATAGATAGATAGATAGATACTGGATTTTTTCGTCCATTTCAACACGTGGTGGAGTAACAAATCGCCTTTAAAAGTGAACCACTACACTCTCCACACAAATTATAGTCCGCTCATCAATTTGATATAAACAAAATTTTGTACCGTGTGCCATGAAATCTTCAGACAGCACTCTAAAGGCTTGAATTCAGATATTCCTTTTTTGGTTCTTTGTTTGGTCACTGATTGTGATATGAAATTTATATTATTGTATCTGAATTCCTTTGTTTATTGCGTTCGCTTTTTATTTCGCATCTGAAAGTATTTCTCTTTATTGCTCCCGAACACGGAATAAGATCAATATTAACTGCCACTGCTGCAAGCAGATTGTGTCATAATTTCTATCGTCAACCGTGATGTTTTTTTTTTTTTTTCTGTAGCCAATTCTGGTAAATAACTTCCACTTCTGGACATGATATGTAATTGTCCGATTTACTGACAAATTTTTGGTTATAAAATTTTGAATCTTGGTCGGATTCATTCACCCATTAATGCAGACATTAAAATTCAGAATAAATTATAAAAAATTTACACAAGGGTTCCAAACACTAACCGGTGTAAACTATAGGATAATTAATTATTAGATTCTACAAATAATTTATTAATGTCAACTTTCCCATTTTCAGGTTGTTTCACACTCGGTCTATTAAATTTTATATAAAACCCGAGAGATCTAATAAAAAAAATAATATATATTTTCATTCTCTCTCTCTCTCCTTCTCTCCCTCTCTCTTTCTCTCTCCTTTCCCCCTCTCTCTCCTTCTCTCTCTCCTTCTCTCTCTCTCTCATTCTCTCTCTCCTTCTCGCTCTCTCTCTCTCATTCTCTCACTCCTTCTCTCTCTCCCTCTCTCACTCATTATCTATCTCCTTCTCTCTCTCCTTCTCTATCTACTTCACTCTCTCCCTCTCATTATATCTCCTTCTCTATCTCTCCTTCTCTCTCTCCTTCTCTCTCTCCTTCTCTCTCTCCTTCTTCTCTCTCTCATTCTCTCTCTCCTCCTCTCTCTCCTTTCTCTCCTTCTCTCTTTCTCTCTCACCTTCTCTCTCTCTCATTCTCTCTCTGTCTCTCTCCCCTTCTCATTCTTTCACCTATCGTTCGGTTCACACTCCTTGGCGGTCTTTTGTACAGGGGTAGAGGTTTATCCCTAGTTTCCTTTTTAGGATTGGGTTTCCGCTTCCTTCTAAAGACTTTGCATTCTCCTTCACGCTCTTTACATCTTCGTGGCATTGTCGGTTTTCTTGGGGTGATTTTGATTAAGTTTCCTCGTCTGATAGTCATAAGAGCGTAAAACTTAAAAAGCAACTCCAGCTACCCTTTCGTTGAGTGTTGACGTTGTGAAGCATTTTTGCTCCTCTCTTGTTAGTCTAGACGTTGATCACTTTAATTTATTACGTAGAGAGGTGTTTACCTCTTTCTCTTTTTATCTTTCTTTCTTCTTTCCTTGTTCGGTATTTTTTTTCTTGCCTAAGGCTTTAGGTCTTATGACAACTTGTCTGTTGGTCAAACTGACATTACTGTATTTCTGCTGTATATATATATATATATATATATATATATATATATATATATATATATATATATATATATATATGATTGAATTTTCCCATATACTTAGAAACTAATATTATGAATGTATCTGCTTATAAAACTCAGTAAATTTCAAAATAAGTTATTGCAAAATTCGCTTGAAAATGAAACAGAACTAGGGACTTTAATTAATTTAATTATATAATTGAATTGGAAGTTTTTAGCTTCTGTTTTTGAAACATGGTAATTTCTGTGTAGCGATCGAAACATATTTTAAATTAGTACATTTATAATATGTATGCTCTGTAGATTTGCATTGAGCACTGTTTTGTAAAAATAAAAAAATATTAATAAGAACACCGGATTATATATCTTACTCTTCTTTCTCTTTATTATTATTATTATTATTATTATTATATATATATATATATATATATATATATATATATATATATATATATATATATATATATATATATATATATACATATATATATATATATGTATATATATATGTATATATATATATATATATATATATATATATATATATATATATATATATATATAGAGAGAGAGAGAGAGAGAGAGAGAGAGAGAGATTTACAAAAGGCTGACACACTAATATTCCATGGTTATAATTTATTACATTGGAATCGTAATCCCGGTCCAATTCATCAGACCTACAAATTCAAAAAGAAAGCAGAAAATATTTTCCAATTTCTTTTTGAATTTATAGGTCTTATATTCTTTCCCCAATTTCCCACTTTACTCTTGCTATCACTCTCTGATGCTTTACATATATATATATATATATATATATATATATATATATATATATATATATATATATATATATATATATATATATATATATATATATATGGGTATGTGCAATTAACGGTTAAAATACGAGCATTCCTGACGAAAAGATGCCCAAAAGTTAATAAATACGAAAAACTATATTCAAAATCTATTTGTAATTATGATGAGGAAAGATCAAAGGATTTTTTAATATAAGAATTCATTTTGATTTTCCTTTTAAGACCCTTCAAAATTTTGGTTAAAATTCTTGTACTTGGTGTCAAACTGCGGCTAAAAACTCTTCAGGAATTTTTCGCGATTTTTTCCGGTGAAAAAACAGTGATTTGGAAATACTTTCACAATCAAAGAATTATCCGATTTTAACTTTCACAACTTTTCTCCAATGAATGAAATTATTTTAGAAATGCTTCTTTTTTTTTCGAAAATCTCATTATTCTTGTTATTTTATTTTATGAATTTTCGAGGAATTACTTTTTTAGCGTTTAATGTTTATATTAGTTATAAGGATAAGTCCTCGGAGAACTTAAATCATTAGATTTTTCTGTTTAAGCATGACCATCAGCTTGTAAAGATTCTGCACTGAATCGTAAATCTAAGAAATACGATAAAAGAAAAATATTATTTAATTAGAAACCTTTTAATTGCTTTCATGAATAAAATATATTATGGACACTCTCCTTATGAAAATGTTTTTTTCTATGAATAATTAATTATTTACAGGAATGTTTTTCATCTTTTTCAAATTTCAATGAGAAAAATTTTAAACTTTAAGCCTTAATCTTAAATCTTTAATTAATACTGATTTTCAGTATTAACTAATATTGGTTAAGTGATATTGTTATCAAATAAAAACCGTATTTATTAGTCATAAATGGAAAGGTTTATTACAATTCATCGACGTCCAGTATTTTAAAATTTTCATTGTTGTTTTTTATCCGTATATAAACCTGCCGTTTTTTTGTAAATACGGACGTTCATATAGGGCATTATGAAAAAATAAATAAATAAATAAGTGTTAATACAGTATTTACATTAGTCGGACTATTATCCTCATCTTTGTCGCCATATTTGTCACAACGTTTCGGCCGTTGTACGCTCCGGCCTTCTTCAGGTGGTTGGAATTTCGAACTGAACCCTTTATTTCGATCACTGGTGCAGACTGTTCTAGTTCAACGTGCCATGTTTGATGGATGTCAGTTATCAGTTATCTCCTGCTAATTTTCCCTCTGAACGTTCACCACTGCCTTAACCGGGTATTGAACTCACACTTTTTGGGCCCTGTCACTGGATCTAACCAATGCCTTTATCCACTGTGCCATGTGTCCTTGAGAACTTTCAGAGGGAAAATTAGCAGGAGATAACTGATAACTGACATCCATCAAACATGGCTCGTGGAACTAGAACAGTCTACCCCAGTGATCGAAATAAAGGGTTCAGTTCGAAATTCCAACCACCTGAAGAAGTCCGGAGCGTACAACGGCGGAAACGTTGTGACAAATATGACGACAAAGATGAGGGCAATAGTCCGACTAATGTAAATACTGTACATAATACCTCATCTCAGAAATATAGACAGATTCTGAAAGGCCGAAACGTTGTAATAAATATTGTAACAAAGATGAGGGCAATAGTCCGAATAATGTAAATAATCTACATAATACCTCATCTCAGAAATATAGACAGACCCAAAAGTATTAATATTAGAAATTTTTTAATTTATTTGTACTTTACTTACATTTCCTCAAAAAGTGATTTCGTGAGAAAGACTATTAAGTCAAAATACCTAAAATAAAATACCATATTAGAATACTTACATTTTTAACAACACTGGAGAGATAAAATTATAAAAATTTGCTTAAATCGCATTCGCCATGTTTATTTTATAACAACTTTCATCTACTTAGATAAATTTCCCAAAGACCAGGCTGTCTGCAAAGCTATCAACACTTCATAAAATTAACCACCTCCGTGTTACAAAATGCTTTTTTATGATAATTTTAAAGGAAAGAAATATTTATTCCAACTCAGATTAATTCAATATTAAATCAGTTAATTTTTCGCAAATAACATATCCGATAAGTATATTTAATTTTGAAAGAGATTTAATAAAGCGAATTGTGTTGTGTTGACGGATTTATCAATATGGACGGTTTTAGCTATTTTACTTATGATAATAAAAATTAATTCCTGCCAATGTAAGTTCAATTTGAAATAAAGTATTTTGCTTATTGTAAATATTAAATGTAATCGATTAGCTTGCAATTAAAACTAAAATAAAAGCTTCAAGACAGATTTTTCACTTTTAAAATGCTTTTGAAAACTTAGGTATTGCTATTTTATGAGGTACCTATATATATATATATATATATATATATATATATATATATGTATATATATATATGTATATATATATATGTATATATATATATGTATATATATATATATATATGTATATATATATATATATGTATGTATATATATATATGTATGTATATATATATATAGTGAGATGTGTAAATATATTTACACACACACCTCTCCCATATATATATATGTGTGTGTGTATGTGTGTGTGTATGTATAGCTATGTAAATCCGTTCACAGATATATATATACATCTCATATAAATATATGTGTGTGTGTGCGCGCGCGCGGGTCCTGTGTCGGCCCTACATACATACATCTCATATACATATATGTGTGTGTATGTGTGTGTGTGTGCATGTATAGCTATGTAAATCCGTTCACAGACATACATACATCTCATATACATATATGTGTGCGTATGTGTGTGTGTGTATGTATAGCTATCTAAATCCGTTCACAGATATATATATATACATCTCATATAAATATATGTGTGTGTGTGTTTGTGTGCGCGCGCGCGTCCTATGTCGGCCCTGAGTTGCTATGAATTTCTGGCTCTCGAAAGAATTCAATGGTTTTTTTTTTTAGTTTCTCTACGCAAATTGCCTAATATCTACCCGGGAAATGCAGCCATCGTGAATTTGTTATACTCCAATCAAGCGACATCATCTTTGGAAATTGGCATTTTCATAGAACAGGCAAACGAGGATAAGAACCAAAAAAACAAAAAAAACTGAACATACAACAACAACAACAACAAAACCATCAACTGATCCGGTTGGAGAAAAAAGATTGGACTCTTCGAGCGTATAACAAATATATAAATAATAATATCTATTACAAAAAAGAATTCATTTTGATTGCAAAAAGGGGACATAACTCTGTTGCAAAAAGTTTAGAGAATTCATTATTTCTTTCCGACAAAAGTGCAGCGGAATGTTTTCAGAGACAGTCGGTGAGAAAAAAAAAGAAAAATGTAATCAACTTCCGTTTGATGAGTTCCTGTTGGCGCTCATCGAAATATTTCTTTCAAATCCTCCTCCACACCTCCCAGCATTCCTCTATCCTCATTTCCATTTTCTTCGTTGTATGAACGAGATTATGTGTACGTTTTGTCTATTCTTTGGATATTTAACTTTGACGAACACGAATATTTCTTTATCTTTCGGCCCTGGCTTTTTCTTTTACTTGTTTTTCTATTCTTTGTATAGGGTTTTTCTCAGTTTTCCTTTTCTTTCTTTCTTTCTTTCTTTCTTTCTTTCTTTCTTTCTTTCTTTCTTTCTTTCTTTCCCTATTTCTTTCTTTCTTTCTTTCTTTCCGTTCTCTTCCTTTTTTTCTCTCTCCGCTTTCCTTTCCTATCTTTTTCATTTTTATCGCTCTTTCTTTCCTGCTTTCTTTCTTTCTTTTCACTCTCTTCTTTTCTTTTCTCTACCTCTCTTCCTTTCTTGCTTTCCTTTCCTCTCTATTTCATTTTCTTTCTTTCTTTCTTTCCGTTCTCTTCATCTTTTTTCTCTCTCTACTTTCCTTTCCGATCTTTTTCATTTATATCACTCTTTCTTTTTTTCTTTCTTTCTTTCTTTCTTCCTTTTCACTGTGTTCTTTTCTTTTCTCTATCTCTCTTCCTTTCTTGCTTTTCTTTCCTTTCCATTTCATTTCTTTCTTTCTTCTTTCCTTCCTTTTTTTCTTTCTTTCTTTCTCTCTCTCTCTCTCTCTCTCTCTCGTTCTTTCTTGCTTTGCTTTTTTCTTTTTCTTTTTATCATTCATTCTTTCTTTCGTTACTTGCTTGCATCTTTACCTCTCTCTATTTTTCTGTCTTTTTTCTTCTTTCATTCTTGATTTACAACGTTTTCGTTTTTGTCTTATTTTATTTTCCTTTCTTACTTGATTTCTTTTTATCTGTTTCATTCTTTCCTTTTCTTTTCACTTTTCTCATTTTGTTTTCTTTCTTTGACTTTCTTTTTGTATTCTTTTTCTCTCTCTTCCTTTCTGTCTAATCTTTTCTCTTTTTCATTTTATCTCTTTTTATCTCCATTTTCTTCTTTCATTCTTAATTTAAAGATCTGATGTTTTCCACTTCTTTATTTAATTCTTTCTTTTTTCTTTCATTATTCATTTCATTTCTTACCTTATTTTTTTCTTCCTTTTTTTTCTTTTTTCTCCCTTGTTTTTTTTTTTTACATCTCTCTTTCTCTAGTTTTCACATTTTCTACTTTTTTGTAATTCTTGATATACAGCGCATATCTTTTCTCTGTTTTATGTCCCTTCCATTTCTTCTTTCGTTCTTTCTGTCTTTCTTTCTTTCACTATTTCTTTCACTCTTTCATTATTTCACTATTTCTTTCACCCTTTCTTTCTTTCCTTCTTTCTTTCACTCTTTCTTTTTTCCTTCTTTCTTCCTTCTTACTTTCTTCCCCTCTTTCTTCCTTTCCTTCCATCTTTGCTTCTTTCTTTCTTTCGGCCTTTCTTTCTTTCTTTCTTTCTTTCAGCCTTTCTTTCTTTCCTTCATTCTCCCCTTCTTTCTTTCACCCTTTCTTTATTTCTTTCTTTCACTCTTTCTTTCTTTCCTTTTTTCTTTCACTCTTTCTTTTTCCCCTTCTTTCTTCCTTCTTTCTTTCTTTCACTCTTTCTTCCTTCCCTTCCTTCTTTGCTTCCTTCTATCTTTCTTTCTTTCTTTCTTTCGCTCTTTCGGACTTTCATTCTTTCTTTCTTTCTTTCGACCTTTCTATCTTTTCTTCATTCTCTCCTTCTTTCTTTTTTCTTTCTATCTTTCTTTCCTTCTTTCTCTCACTCTTTCTTTTTCCCTCTTTCCTGCACTCTTTCTTTCTTTTCCTTTCTTTCTTTCTATCTTTCTTTCCGCTTTTCTTTCTTTCTTTCTTTCACTCATGCGTTCTTTGTTTCGAAACAGAGACAAACATTATTTAATTTTTCCCGTTTATTTTTTCATATTAATACATACATATGCTACGCGTACATTAACAGAAGACACTATTATTAATTCTCTTGATAGGGATTGAACTCAGCATGCTAAAACTAACCGGAAACAGCAAACACTCGTTTCATTGTTGCGTTCAACCAGGAATTACATTTTTTACAGAGATTAAAGCTTTTTTAAACGTTGCATTTCGTAACTTAAGTTTCTTTATTTTACATTCTCGAAGTTCATTAACAGAATGATTTTGTTATTTTTACGGCTTATCAACCTGTTGCAGGTTATTTAAAGCAAGAAAATATTTTAGATAGAAAGCACGTTTGGGCAGATAATAACTATTTACTTATACAAGTCTTGCTAATTTAACCCATAGCTGGAGGAAAAGAGATGGATTTATCCCTTTCCTAATGGTATATGCGCGTAAGTGAATATAACGAACCCCGATTGGAATTGAAAGTCGGTTCTCCCATTTAGAATTCCGAGCATTACACCAATTGCACATCGAAGCTTATAGCACTTGATATTCCCAAGCGGTTACCCATCTAGGCTTGGCGTTGCTTAACTTCAGTGATCGTACTAGAATCAATGTTTGAACTTGTTATGACTGTAAGCCTATTTACAGTTGTAGCAGGGATTTTTGAGATGCTGCGATAAAATGCCACAGAAATTAAGTTAGGAATTATAATCTATTTTTTGGGTCATATTTTGGACTAAACTCCAGCGGTTCTTTATGACTTCCTACAACCTTTAGCGGCATATATAGAGATTTTTTTACAAACCTCATTTCATGTCAATTATTATGGAAAATGCCCTTGGACCTAATAATCCCATTAGCCATATAAATCCCATTGGCCCTAAAAACCCATTGGACATATAAATCCCATTGGCCATATAAATCCCATTAGCCCTAAAAATCCCATTGGCCATATAAATCCCATTGGCCATATAAATCCCATTGGCCCTAAAATTCCCATTGGCCATATAAATCCCATTGGCCATATAAATCCCATTGGCGAAATAAATCCTGTTGGCCCTAAAAATCCCAAGGGCCATATAAATCCCATTGGCCCTAAAAATCCCATTGGCCCTAAAAATCCCATTGCCCATATAAATCTCATTGGCCCTAAAAATCCCATTTGCCATATAAATCCCATTGGCCCTAAAAATCCCATTGGCCCTAAAATCCCATTGGCCATATAAATCCCATTGGCCCTAAAAATCCCATTGGCCCTAAAATCCCATTGGCCATATAAATCCCATTGGCCCTAAAAATCCCATTGGCCATATAAATCCCATTGGCCCTAAAAATCCCATTGGCCATATAAATCCCATTGGCGAAATAAATCCCGTTGGCCCTTAAAATCCCATTGGCCATATAAATCCCATTGGCCCTAAAAATCCCATTGCCCATATAAATCTCATTGGCCCTAAAAATCCCATTGGCCGTATAAATCCCATTGGCCATATAAATTTCACTGGCCAAACAATTCGTAATGGGCATATGAAAATTGAATACGAGATTTGCATGTTTTGCATATTACGAGATTGTTTTCCTATATCATTATCCTAATTATTTTTATTTATGTACCATGTCACCTCATGATGTAGATGATCATAGCTCTCCGCAACTTAAGTTATATTTGTATATCCAAACAAAGTTATTTTTTATTTTTTGCAAAAACCATTTATTTTTAATAACCAAACGATCGTAAACATTTTTTGTTTATTAAATAATATTTTAAACCAGAACTTGTTTGACAATATAGATTATTCTTTTCTTTTTGTTTGTTTTTCTTTTTACAGTTTTCTTGTGAAATCATATATTTACTTTTCTCATCTACTAAACGTATATCGCAACGCGCGTTTAATGAGGCTCAAACACTTCAATGGTAATTTGAGCTGCAAGAGAAACGGGCTGACCAGTAAAGCACGTCGAATTTCGTCCATTTTATTTTCATTTTCACTGTCATCCATAGAATGGTTATATGCAAGTTACTGTCCAAACTGGAGGCTGCTATTGTTGACAATCAACCAACCAGATGAAAGCACAATGCACGGAACGTTCGAATCAATCTTTGTTTGGCTTAGATGTGTTCATGTCCAAAGAAGTGCTCCTTTCCGGGATTTAATGCTACTCGACGTGTCAAAAGGACACCCTACAAACGAACATGGCATTCAGAAGTAGGAATCCCTTAGAAAATCGATAGAGTCGCGGTGATATCACGTTGAACTTAAAGGCCAAAGATCACTGCTCGCAATTTTCGTCTCTATCGATTCGGGTCATATTTATTCAATCGATGATATTGTGTTGTTTCACCGACAGTGGATTATATATGAAGACATTGTCGGCATTTTACATGCATTTATTTTTCATCTTGTATAAAGTTTTTCTCTCCAATAAATCATCATCATCATGATGATAATCCTCATCATCACTTTATAATTTTGATTGTCCCTTAGAAATATTGCTCTGGTACTTCTGCCTCTTCTCGAACGAGAAATACTACCTGGCGCTTGAGCTTAATAATATTTAGATATTACGCCGGCCGCCTGTTTCAGTGAAATGGAAACATGTTCAACCAAAGATTAGATCAACTGCCAATCTGACTTTTCGAACCGATCAGCTGTTCACTATTTACATTATTCGGACAATTGTCTTATTTCTTTCTTGTCAACATTTATCACAACATTTTGGCCGTTGTAGGCTCCGGCCTTCTTCAGGTGGTTGGAATGTCGAACTGAATCCTTTATTTCGCTCGCTAAGGTAGAATGTTCTAGTTCTTGCCTTGTCTAATGGATCAGTTATCTCCTGCTAATTGCCCTCTGAAAGTTCTCCACTGCCTTAACCGGGTGTTGAACTCACACTCTTTGGGCCCTGTCACTAGATCTAACAAACGCCTTCATTCACTGTGCCATGTGTCCTTCAGGAAAAGGCGTTAGTTAGATCCCGTCACAGGACCCAAAGAGTGTGAGTTCAATACCTGGTTAAGGCAGTGGAGAACTTGGAGAGGGGAATTAACAAGAGATAACTGATACCTGACATCCATTAAACATGTCACGTGGAAATAATACAGTCTACCCCAGTGAGCGAAATAAAAGGTGCAGTTCGACACTCCAACCAGCTGAAGAAGACCGGAGCGTACAACGGCCGAAACGTTGAGATAAATATGGCAACAAAGATGAGGACAATAGTTCGAATAATGTAAATAGTGTACATAATAGCTCATCTCAGAAATATAGACAGATACTGAAAGGCCGAAACGTTGGAATAAATATGGCGACAAAGATGAGGACAATAGTCCGAATAATGTAAATAGTGTACATAATACATCATCTCAGAAATATAGACAGATACTGAAGGGCCGAAACGTTGGAATAAATATGACGACAAAGAGGAGGACAATAGTCCGAATAATGTAAATAGTGTACATAATACCTCATCTCAGAAATATAGACAGATACTGAAGGGCCGAAACGTTGTAATAAATATGGCAACAAAGATGAGGACAATAGTCCGAATAATGTAAATAGGGTACATAATACATCATCTCAGAAATATAGACAGATACTGAAAGGCCGAAACGTTGTAATAAATATGGCGACAAATATGTGGACAATAGTCCGAATAATGTAAATAGTGTACATAATACCTCATCTCAGAAATATAGACAGATACTGAAAGGCCGAAACGTTCTAATAAATATGGCGACAAAGATCAGGACAATAGTCCGAATTATGTAAATAGTGTACATAATACCTCATCTCAGAAATATAGACAGATACTGAAGGGACGAAACGTTGTAATAAATATGGCGACAAAGATGAGGACAATAGTCCGAATAATGTAAATAGTGTGCATAATACCTCATCTCAGAAATATAGACAGATACTGAAGGGCCGAAACGTTGTAATAAATGTGGGGACAAAGATGTGGACAATAGTCCAAATAATGTAAATAGTGTACATAATACCTCATCTAAGAAATATAGACAGATACTGAAAGGCGGAAACGTTGTAATAAATATGGCGACAAAGATGAGGACAATAGTCCGAATAATGTAAATAGTGTACATAATACTTCATCTAAGAAATATAGACAGATACTGAAAGGCCGAAACGTTGTAATAAATATGGCAACAAAGATGAGGACAATAGTCCGAATAATGTAAATAGTTTGCATAATAACTTATCTCAGAAATATAGACAGATACTGAAAGGCCGAAACGTTGTAATAAATATGGCGACAAAGATGAGGACAATAGTCCGAATAATGTAAATAGTGTACATAATACCTCATCTCAGAAATATAGACAGATACTGAGGGGCCGAAACGTTGTAATAAATATGGCGACAAAGATGATGACAATAGTCTTAATAATGTAAATAGTGTTCATAATACCTCATCTCAGAAATATAGACAGATAGTGAAAGGCCGAAATGTTGGAATAAATATGACGACAAAGATGAGGACAATAATCCGAATAATGTAAATAGTGTACATAATACCTCATCTCTGAAATATAGACAGATACTGAAAGGCCGAAACGTTGTAATAAATATGGCGACAAAGATGAGGACAATAGTCCCAATAATGTAAATAGTGTACATAATACCTCATCTCAGAAATATAGACAGATACTGAAAGGCCGAAACGTTGTAATAAATATGGCGACAAAGATGAGGACAATAGTCCGAATAATGTAAATAATGTACATAATACCTCATCTCAGAAATATAGACAGATACTGAAGGGCCGAAACGTTGTAAAAAATAGGGTGACAAAGATGAGGACAATAGTCCGAATAATGTAAATAGTGTGCATAATACCTCATCTCAGAAATATAGACAGATACTGAAAGGCCGAAACGTTGTAATAAATATGGCGACAAAGATGATGACAATAGTCCGAATAATGTAAATAGTGTACATAATACCTCATCTCAGAAATATAGACAGATACTGAAAGGCCGAAACGTTGTAATAAATATGACGACAAAGATGAGGACAATAGTCAAAATAATGTAAATAGTGTACATAATACCTCATCTCTGAAATATAGAGAGATACTGAAACGCCGAAACGTTGTAATAAATATGGTGACAAAGATGATGACAATAGTCCGAATAATGTAAATAGTGTACATAATACCTCATCTCAGAAATATAGACAGATACTGAGGGGCCGAAACGTTGTAATAAATATGGCGACAAGTTGATGACAATAGTCTTAATAATGTAAATAGTGTTCATAATACCTCATCTCATAAATATAGACAGATACTGAAAGGCCGAAATGTTGGAATAAATATGACGACAAAGATGAGGACAATTATCCGAATAATGTAAATAGTGTACATAATACCTCATTTCTGAAATATAGACAGATACTGAAAGGCCGAAACGTTGTAATAAATATGGCGACAAAGATGAGGACAATAGTCCGAATAATATAAATAGTGTACATAATACCTCATCTCAGAAATATAGACAGATACTGAGGGGCCGAAACGTTGTAATAAATATGGCGACAAAGATGAGGACAATAGTCCGAATAATGTAAATAGTGTACATAATACCTCATCTCAGAAATATAGACAGATACTGAAAGGCTGAAACGTTGTAATAAATATGGCGACAAAGATGAGGACAATAGTCCGAATAATGTAAATAGTGAACATAATACCTCATCTCAGAAATATAGACAGATACTGAAAGGCTGAAACGTTGTAATAAATATGGCGACAAAGATGAGGACAATAGTCCGAATAATGTAAATAGTGTACATAATACCTCATCTCAGAAATATAGACAGATACTGAAAGGCCGAAACGTTGTAATAAATATGGCAACAAAGATGAGGACAATAGCCCGAATAATGTAAATAGTGTACATAATACCTGATCTCAGAAATATAGACAGATACTGAAAGGCCGAAACGTTGTAATAAATATGGTGACAAAGTTGAGGACAATAGTCCGAATAATGTAAATAGTGTGCATAATACCTCATCTCAGAAATATAGACAGATACTGAAAGGCCGAAACGTTGTAATAAACATGGTGACAAAGATGAGGACAATAGTCCGAATAATGTAAATAGTGTACATAATACCTCATCTCAGAAATATAGACAGATACTGAAAGGCCGAAACATTGTAATAAATATGGCGACAAAGATGAGGACAATAGTCCGAATAATGTCAATAATATACATAATACCTCATCTCAGAAATATAGACAGATACTGAAGGGCCGAAACGTTGTAAAAAATAGGGTGACAAAGATGAGGACAAATTCCGAATAATGTAAATAGTGTGCATAATACCTCATCTCAGAAATATAGACAGATACTGAAAGGCCGAAACGTTGTAATAAATATGGCGACAAAGATGATAACAATAGTCCGAATAATGTAAATAGTGTACATAATACCTCATCTCAGAAATATAGACAGATACTGAAAGGCCGAAACGTTGGAATAAATATGACGACAAAGATGAGGACAATAGTCAAAATAATGTAAATAGTGTACATAATACCTCATCTCTAAAATATAGACAGATACTGAAAGGCCGAAACGTTGTAATAAATATGGCGACAAAGATGAGGACAATAGTCCGAATAATGTAAATATTGTACATAATACCTCATTTCAGAAATATAGACCGATACTGAAGGGCCGAAACGTTGTAAAAAATAGGGTGACAAAGATGAGGACAATAGTCCGAATAATGTAAATAGTGTGCATAATACCTCATCTTAGAAATATAGACAGATACTGAAAGGCCGAAACGTTGTAATAAATATGGCGACAAAGATGATGACAATAGTCCGAATAATGTAAATAGTGTACATAATACCTCATCTCAGAAATATAGACAGATACTGAAAGGCCGAAACTTTGGAATAAATATGACGATAAAGATGAGGACAATAGTCAAAATAATGTAAATAGTGTACATAATACCTCATCTCAGAAATATAGACAGATACTGAGGGGCCGAAACGTTGTAATAAATATGGCGACAAGTTGATGACAATAGTCTTAATAATGTAAATAGTGTTCATAATACCTCATCTCAGAAATATAGACTGATACTGAAAGGCCGAAATGTTGGAATAAATATGGCGACAAAGATGAGGACAATAGTCCGAATAATGTAAATAGTGTACATAATGCCTCATCTCAGAAATATAGACAGATACTGAGGGGCCGAAACGTTGTAATAAATATGGCGACAAAGATGAGGACAATAGTCCGAATAATGTAAATAGTATACATAATACCTCATCTCAGAAATATAGACAGATACTGAAAGGCTGAAACGTTGTAATAAATATTTCGACAAAGATGAGTACAATAGTCCGAAGGATGTAAATAGTGTACATAATACCTCATCTCAGAAATATAGACAGATACTGAAAGGCCGAAACGTTGTAATAAATATGGTGACAAAGATGAGGACAATAGTGCGAATAATGTAAATAGTGTGCATAATACCTCATCTCAGAAATATAGACAGATACTGAAAGGCCGAAACGTTGTAATAAATATGGCGAAAAAGATGAGGACAATAGTCCGAATAATGTAAATAGTGTACATAATACCTCATCTCAGAAATATAGACAGATACTGAAAGGCCGAAACGTTGTAATAAATATGGCGACAAAGATGAGGACAATAGTCCGAATAATGTAAATAGTGTATATAATACGTCATCTCAGAAATATAGACAGATACTGAAGGGCCGAAACGTTGTAAAAAATATGGTGACAAAGATGAGGACAATAGTCCGAATAATGTAAATAGTGTGCATAATACCTCATCTTAGAAATATAGACAGATACTGAAAGGCCGAAACGTTGTAATAAATATGGCGGCAAAGATGATGACAATAGTCCGAATAATGTAAATAGTGTACATAATACCTCATCTCAGAAATATAGACAGATACTGAAAGGCCGAAACGTTGGAATAAATATGACGACTAAGATGAGGACAATAGTCAAAATAATGTAAATAGTGTACATAATACCTCATCTCAGAAATATAGACAGATACTGAGGGGCCGAAACGTTGTAATAAATATGGCGACAAGTTGATGACAATAGTCAAAATAATGTAAATAGTGTACATAATACCTCATCTCTGAAATATAGACAGATACTGAAAGGCCGAAACGTTGTAATAAATATGGCGACAAAGATGAGGACAATAGTCCGAATAATGTAAATAGTGTACATAATACCTCATCTCAGAAATATAGACAGATACTGAAAGGCCGAAACGTTGTAATAAATATGGTGACAAAGTTGATGACAATAGTCTTAATAATGTAAATAGTGTTCAAAATAACTCATCTCAGAAATATAGACTGATACTGAAAGGCCGAAATGTTGGAATAAATATGGCGACAAAGATGAGGACAATAGTCCGAATAATGTAAATAGTGTACATAATACCTCATCTCAGAAATATAGACAGATACTGAGGGGCCGAAACGTTGTAATAAATATGGCGACAAAGATGAGGACAATAGTCCGAATAATGTAAATAGTATACATAATACCTCATCTCAGAAATATAGACAGATACTGAAAGGCTGAAACGTTGTAATAAATATTTCGACAAAGATGAGGACAATAGTCCGAAGGATGTAAATAGTGTACATAATACCTCATCTCAGAAATATAGACAGATACTGAAAGGCCGAAACGTTGTAATAAATATGGTGACAAAGATGAGGACAATAGTGCGAATAATGTAAATAGTGTGCATAATACCTCATCTCAGAAATATAGACAGATACTGAAAGGCCGAAACGTTGTAATAAATATGGCGAAAAAGATGAGGACAATAGTCCGAATAATGTAAATAGTGTACATAATACCTCATCTCAGAAATATAGACAATTACTGAAAGGCCGAAACGTTGTAATAAATATGGCAACAAAGATGAGGACAATAGCCCGAATAATGTAAATAGTGTACATAATACCTCATCTCAGAAATATAGACAGATACTGAAAGGCCGAAACGTTGGAATAAATATGACGACAAAGATGAGGACAATAGTCAAAATAATGTAAATAGTGTACATAATACCTCATCTCTAAAATATAGACAGATACTGAAAGGCCGAAACGTTGTAATAAATATGGCGACAAAGATGAGGACAATAGTCCGAATAATGTAAATATTGTACATAATACCTCATTTCAGAAATATAGACCGATACTGAAGGGCCGAAACGTTGTAAAAAATAGGGTGACAAAGATGAGGACAATAGTCCGAATAATGTAAATAGTGTGCATAATACCTCATCTTAGAAATATAGACAGATACTGAAAGGCCGAAACGTTGTAATAAATATGGCGACAAAGATGATGACAATAGTCCGAATAATGTAAATAGTGTACATAATACCTCATCTCAGAAATATAGACAGATACTGAAAGGCCGAAACTTTGGAATAAATATGACGACAAAGATGAGGACAATAGTCAAAATAATGTAAATAGTGTACATAATACCTCATCTCAGAAATATAGACAGATACTGAGGGGCCGAAACGTTGTAATAAATATGGCGACAAGTTGATGACAATAGTCTTAATAATGTAAATAGTGTTCATAATACCTCATCTCAGAAATATAGACTGATACTGAAAGGCCGAAATGTTGGAATAAATATGGCGACAAAGATGAGGACAATAGTCCGAATAATGTAAATAGTGTACATAATGCCTCATCTCAGAAATATAGACAGATACTGAGGGGCCGAAACGTTGTAATAAATATGGCGACAAAGATGAGGACAATAGTCCGAATAATGTAAATAGTATACATAATACCTCATCTCAGAAATATAGACAGATACTGAAAGGCTGAAACGTTGTAATAAATATTTCGACAAAGATGAGTACAATAGTCCGAAGGATGTAAATAGTGTACATAATACCTCATCTCAGAAATATAGACAGATACTGAAAGGCCGAAACGTTGTAATAAATATGGTGACAAAGATGAGGACAATAGTGCGAATAATGTAAATAGTGTGCATAATACCTCATCTCAGAAATATAGACAGATACTGAAAGGCCGAAACGTTGTAATAAATATGGCGAAAAAGATGAGGACAATAGTCCGAATAATGTAAATAGTGTACATAATACCTCATCTCAGAAATATAGACAGATACTGAAAGGCCGAAACGTTGTAATAAATATGGCGACAAAGATGAGGACAATAGTCCGAATAATGTAAATAGTGTATATAATACGTCATCTCAGAAATATAGACAGATACTGAAGGGCCGAAACGTTGTAAAAAATATGGTGACAAAGATGAGGACAATAGTCCGAATAATGTAAATAGTGTGCATAATACCTCATCTTAGAAATATAGACAGATACTGAAAGGCCGAAACGTTGTAATAAATATGGCGGCAAAGATGATGACAATAGTCCGAATAATGTAAATAGTGTACATAATACCTCATCTCAGAAATATAGACAGATACTGAAAGGCCGAAACGTTGGAATAAATATGACGACTAAGATGAGGACAATAGTCAAAATAATGTAAATAGTGTACATAATACCTCATCTCAGAAATATAGACAGATACTGAGGGGCCGAAACGTTGTAATAAATATGGCGACAAGTGGATGACAATAGTCAAAATAATGTAAATAGTGTACATAATACCTCATCTCTGAAATATAGACAGATACTGAAAGGCCGAAACGTTGTAATAAATATGGCGACAAAGATGAGGACAATAGTCCGAATAATGTAAATAGTGTACATAATACCTCATCTCAGAAATATAGACAGATACTGAAAGGCCGAAACGTTGTAATAAATATGGTGACAAAGTTGATGACAATAGTCTTAATAATGTAAATAGTGTTCAAAATACCTCATCTCAGAAATATAGACTGATACTGAAAGGCCGAAATGTTGGAATAAATATGGCGACAAAGATGAGGACAATAGTCCGAATAATGTAAATAGTGTACATAATACCTCATCTCAGAAATATAGACAGATACTGAGGGGCCGAAACGTTGTAATAAATATGGCGACAAAGATGAGGACAATAGTCCGAATAATGTAAATAGTATACATATTACCTCATCTCAGAAATATAGACAGATACTGAAAGGCTGAAACGTTGTAATAAATATTTCGACAAAGATGAGGACAATAGTCCGAAGGATGTAAATAGTGTACATAATACCTCATCTCAGAAATATAGACAGATACTGAAAAGGCCGAAACGTTGTAATAAATATGGTGACAAAGATGAGGACAATAGTGCGAATAATGTAAATAGTGTGCATAATACCTCATCTCAGAAATATAGACAGATACTGAAAGGCCGAAACGTTGTAATAAATATGGCGAAAAAGATGAGGACAATAGTCCGAATAATGTAAATAGTGTACATAATACCTCATCTCAGAAATATAGACAATTACTGAAAGGCCGAAACGTTGTAATAAATATGGCAACAAAGATGAGGACAATAGCCCGAATAATGTAAATAGTGTACATAATACCTCATCTCAGAAATATAGACAGATACTGAAAGGCCGAAACGTTGTAATAAATATGGCGACAAAGATGAGGACAATAGACCGAATAATGTAAATAGTGTATATAATACGTCATCTCAGAAATATAGACAGATACTGAAGGGCTGAAACGTTGTAAAAAATACGGTGACAAAGATGAGGACAATAGTCCGAATAATGTAAATAGTGTGCATAATACCTCATCTTAGAAATATAGACAGATACTGAAAGGCCGAAACGTTGTAATAAATATGGCGGCAAAGATGATGACAATAGTCCGAATAATGTAAATAGTGTACATAATACCTCATCTCAGAAATATAGACAGATACTGAAAGGCCGAAACGTTGGAATAAATATGACGACTAAGATGAGGACAATAGTCAAAATAATGTAAATAGTGTACATAATACCTCATCTCTGAAATATAGACAGATACTGAAAGGCCGAAACGTTGTAATAAATATGGCGACAAAGATGAGGACAATAGTCCCAATAATGTAAATAGTGTACATAATACCTCATCTCAGAAATATAGACAGATACTGATGGTTCGAAACGTTGTAATAAATATGGCGACAAAGATGAGGACAATAGTCCGAATAATGTAAATATTGTACATAATACCTCATCTCAGAAATATAGACAGATACTGAAAGGCCGAAACGTTGTGATAAATATGGCGACAAAGATGAGGACAATAGTCCGAATAATGTAAATAGTATACATAATACCTCATCTCAGAAATATAGACAGACACTGAAAGGCCGAAACTTTGTAATAAATATGGTGACAAAGATGAGGACAATAGTCCGAATAATGTAAATAGTGTGCATATAACCTCATCTCAGAAATATAGACAGATACTGAAAGGCCGAAACGTTGTAACAAATATGGCGACAAAGATGATGACAATAGTCTTAATAATGTAAATAGTGTTCATAATACCTCATCTCAGAAATATAGACAGATACTGAAAGGCCGAAATGTTGGAATAAATATGACGACAAAGATGAGGACAATAATCCGAATAATGTAAATAGTGTACATAATACCTCATCTCAGAAATATAGACAGATACTGAAAGGCCGAAACGTTGTAATAAATATGGCAACAAAGATGAGGACAATAGTCCGAATAATGTTATTAGTGTACATGATAAGTCATCTCAGAAATATAGACAGATACTGTAGGGCTGAAACGTCGTAATAAATATGGTGACAAAGATGAGGACAATAGTCCGAATAATGTAAATAGTGTGCATAATACCTCATCATAGAAATATAGACAGATACTGAAAGGCCGAAACGTTGTAATAAATATGGCGTCAAAGATGATGACAATAGTCCGAATAATGTAAATAGTGTACATAATACCTCATCTCAGAAATATAGACAGATACTGAAATGCCGAAACGTTGTAATAAATATGGTGACAAAGATGAGGGCAAGAGTCCGAATAATGTAAATAGTGTACATAATACCTCATCTCAGAAATATAAACAAATACTGAAAGGCCGAAACGTTGTAACAAATATGACGACAAAGATGAGGACAATAGTCAAAATAATGTAAATAGTGTACATAATACCTCAACTCTGAAATATAGACAGATACTGAAAGGCCTAAACGTTGTAATAAATATGGCGACAAAGATGAGGACAATAGTCCGAATAATATAAATAGTGTACATAATACCTCATCTCAGAATTATAGACAGATACTGAAGGGCCGAAACGTTGTAAAAAATATGGTGACAAAGATGAGGACAATAGTCCGAATAATGTAAATAGTGTGCATAATACCTCATCTTAGAAATATACACAGATACTGAAAGGCCGAAACGTTGTAATAAATATGGCGACAAAGATGATGACAATAGTCCGAATAATGTAAATAGTGTACATAATACCTCATCTCAGAAATATAGACAGATACTGAATGGCCGAAACGTTGGAATGAATATGACGACAAAGATGAGGACAATAGTCAAAATAATGTAAATAGTGTGCATAATACCTCATCTTAGAAATATAGACAGATACTGAAAGGCTGAAACGTTGTAATAAATATGGCGGCAAAGATGATGACAATAGTCCGAATAATGTAAATAGTGTACATAATACCTCATCTCAGAAATATAGACAGATACTGAAAGGCCGAAACGTTGGAATAAATATGACGACTAAGATGAGGACAATAGTCAAAATAATGTAAATAGTGTACATAATACCTCATCTCTGAAATATAGACAGATACTGAAAGGCCGAAACGTTGTAATAAATATGGCGACAAAGATGAGGACAATAGTCCCAATAATGTAAATAGTGTACATAATACCTCATCTCAGAAATATAGACAGATACTGATGGTTTCGAAACGTTGTAATAAATATTGCGACAAAGATGATGACAATAGTCCGAATACTGTAATTATTGTACATTATACCTCATCTCAGAAATATAGACAGATACTGAAAGGCCGAAACGTTGTGATAAATATGGCGACAAAGATGAGGACAATAGTCCGAATAATGTAAATAGTATACATAATACCTCATCTCAGAAATATAGACAGACACTGAAAGGCCGAAACGTTGTAATAAATATGGTGACAAAGATGAGGACAATAGTCCGAATAATGTAAATAGTGTGCATATAACCTCATCTCAGAAATATAGACAGATACTGAAAGGCCGAAACGTTGTAACAAATATGGCGACAAAGATGATGACAATAGTCTTAATAATGTAAATAGTGTTCATAATACCTCATCTCAGAAATATAGACAGATACTGAAAGGCCGAAATGTTGGAATAAATATGACGACAAAGATGAGGACAATAATCCGAATAATGTAAATAGTGTACATAATACCTCATCTCTGAAATATAGACAGATACTGAAAGGCCGAAACGTTGTAATAAATATGGCGACAAAGATGAGGATAATAGTCCGAATAATGTAAATAGTGTACATAATACCTCATCTCAGAAATATAGACAGATACTGAAAGGCCGAAACGTTGTAATAAATATGGCAACAAAGATGAGGACAATAGTCCGAATAATGTAAATAGTGTGCATAATACCTCATCATAGAAATATAGACAGATACTGAAAGGCCGAAACGTTGTAATAAATATGGCGTCAAAGATGATGACAATAGTCCGAATAATGTAAATAGTGTACATAATACCTCATCTCAGAAATATAGACAGATACTGAAAGGCCGAAACGTTGTAACAAATATGGTGACAAAGATGAGGGCAAGAGTCCGAATAATGTAAATAGTGTACATAATACCTCATCTCAGAAATATAAACAGATACTGAAAGGCCGAAACGTTGTAACAAATATGACGACAAAGATGAGGACAATAGTCAAAATAATGTAAATAGTGTACATAATACCTCATCTCTGAAATATAGACAGATACTGAAAGGCCGAAACGTTGTAATAAATATGGCGACAAAGATGAGGACAATAGTCCGAATAATATAAATAGTGTACATAATACCTCATCTCAGAAATATAGACAGATACTGAAAGGCCGAAACGTTGTAATAAATATGGCGACAAAGATGAGGACAATAGTCCGAATAATGTAAATAATGTACATAATACGTCATCTCAGAAATATAGACAGATACTGAAGGGCCGAAACGTTGTAAAAAATATGGTGACAAAGATGAGGACAATAGTCCGAATAATGTAAATAGTGTGCATAATACCTCATCTTAGAAATATACACAGATACTGAAAGGCCGAAACGTTGGAATAAATATGACGACAAAGATGAGGACAATAGTCAAAATAATGTAAATAGTGTGCATAATACCTCATCTTAGAAATATAGACAGATACTGAAAGGCCGAAACGTTGTAATAAATATGGCGGCAAAGATGATGACAATAGTCCGAATAATGTAAATAGTGTACATAATACCTCATCTCAGAAATATAGACAGATACTGAAAGGCCGAAACGTTGGAATAAATATGACGACTAAGATGAGGACAATAGTCAAAATAATGTAAATAGTGTACATAATAGCTCATCTCAGAAATATAGACAGATACTGAGGGGCCGAAACGTTGTAATAAATTTGGCGACAATTTGATGACAATAGTCTTAATAATGTAAATAGTGTTCATAATACCTCATCTCAGAAATATAGACTGATACTGAAAGGCCGAAATGTTGGAATAAATATGGCGACAAAGATGAGTACAATAGTCCGAATAATGTAAATAGTGTACATAATACCTCATCTCAGAAATATAGACAGATACTGAAAGGCCGAAACCTTGTAATAAATATGGTGACAAAGATGAGGACAATAGTGCGAATAATGTAAATAGTGTGCATAATACCTCATCTCAGAAATATAGACAGATACTGAAAGGCCGAAACGTTGTAATAAATATGGCGAAAAAGATGAGGACAATAGTCCGAATAATGTAAATAGTGTACATAATACCTCATCTCAGAAATATAGACAGATACTGAAAGGCCGAAACGTTGTAATAAATATGGCGGCAAAGATGATGACAATAGTCCGAATAATGTAAATAGTGTACATAATACCTCATCTCAGAAATATAGACAGATACTGAAAGGCCGAAACGTTGGAATAAATATGACGACTAAGATGAGGACAATAGTCAAAATAATGTAAATAGTGTACATAATACCTCATCTCTGAAATATAGACAGATACTGAAAGGCCGAAACGTTGTAATAAATATGGCGACAAAGGTGAGGACAATAGTCCGAATAATGTAAATAGTGTACATAATACCTCATCTCAGAAATATAGACAGATACTGAAAGGCCGAAACGTTGTAATAAATATGGTGACAAAGTTGATGACAATAGTCTTAATAATGTAAATAGTGTTCAAAATACCTCATCTCAGAAATATAGACTGATACTGAAAGGCCGAAATGTTGGAATAAATATGGCGACAAAGATGAGGACAATAGTCCGAATAATGTAAATAGTGTACATAATACCTCATCTCAGAAATATAGACAGATACTGAGGGGCCGAAACGTTGTAATAAATATGGCGACAAAGATGAGGACAATAGTCCGAATAATGTAAATAGTATACATAATACCTCATCTCAGAAATATAGACAGATACTGAAAGGCTGAAACGTTGTAATAAATATTTCGACAAAGATGAGGACAATAGTCCGAAGGATGTAAATAGTGTACATAATACCTCATCATAGAAATATAGACAGATACTGAAAGGCCGAAACGTTGTAATAAATATGGCGTCAAAGATGATGACAATAGTCCGAATAATGTAAATAGTGTACATAATACCTCATCTCAGAAATATAGACAGATACTGAAATGCCGAAACGTTGTAATAAATATGGTGACAAAGATGAGGGCAAGAGTCCGAATAATGTAAATAGTGTACATAATACCTCATCTCAGAAATATAAACAGATACTGAAAGGCCGAAACGTTGTAACAAATATGACGACAAAGATGAGGACAATAGTCAAAATAATGTAAATAGTGTACATAATACCTCATCTCTGAAATATAGACAGATACTGAAAGGCCGAAACGTTGTAATAAATATGGCGACAAAGATGAGGACAATAGTCCGAATAATATAAATAGTGTACATAATACCTCATCTCAGAAATATAGACAGATACTGAAAGGCCGAAACGTTGTAATAAATATGGCGACAAAGATGAGGACAATAGTCCGAATAATGTAAATAATGTACATAATACGTCATCTCAGAAATATAGACAGATACTGAAGGGCCGAAACGTTGTAAAAAATATGGTGACAAAGATGAGGACAATAGTCCGAATAATGTAAATAGTGTGCATAATACCTCATCTTAGAAATATACACAGATACTGAAAGGCCGAAACGTTGTAATAAATATGGCGAGAAAGATGATGACAATAGTCCGAATAATGTAAATAGTGTACATAATACCTCATCTCAGAAATATAGACAGATACTGAAAGGCCGAAACGTTGGAATAAATATGACGACAAAGATGAGGACAATAGTCAAAATAATGTAAATAGTGTGCATAATACCTCATCTTAGAAATATAGACAGATACTGAAAGGCCGAAACGTTGTAATAAATATGGCGGCAAAGATGATGACAATAGTCCGAATAATGTAAATAGTGTACATAATACCTCATCTCAGAAATATAGACAGATACTGAAAGGCCGAAACGTTGGAATAAATATGACGACTAAGATGAGGACAATAGTCAAAATAATGTAAATAGTGTACATAATACCTCATCTCAGAAATATAGACAGATACTGAGGGGCCGAAACGTTGTAATAAATATGGCGACAAGTTGATGACAATAGTCTTAATAATGTAAATAGTGTTCATAATACCTCATCTCAGAAATATAGACTGATACTGAAAGGCCGAAATGTTGGAATAAATATGGCGACAAAGATGAGTACAATAGTCCGAATAATGTAAATAGTGTACATAATACCTCATCTCAGAAATATAGACAGATACTGAAAGGCCGAAACGTTGTAATAAATATGGTGACAAAGATGAGGACAATAGTGCGAATAATGTAAATAGTGTGCATAATACCTCATCTCAGAAATATAGACAGATACTGAAAGGCCGAAACGTTGTAATAAATATGGCGAAAAAGATGAGGACAATAGTCCGAATAATGTAAATAGTGTACATAATACCTCATCTCAGAAATATAGACAGATACTGAAAGGCCGAAACGTTGTAATAAATATGGCAACAAAGATGAGGACAATAGCCCGAATAATGTAAATAGTGTACATAATACCTCATCTCAGAAATATAGACACATACTGAAAGGCCGAATCGTTGTAATAAATATGGCGACAAAGAGGAGGACAATAGTCCGAATAATGTAAATAGTGTATATAATACGTCATCTCAGAAATATAGACAGATACTGAAGGGCCGAAACGTTGTAAAAAATATGGTGACAAAGGTGAGGACAATAGTCCGAATAATGTAAATAGTGTGCATAATACCTCATCTTAGAAATATAGACAGATACTGAAAGGCCGAAACGTTGTAATAAATATGGCGGCAAAGATGATGACAATAGTCCGAATAATGTAAATAGTGTACATAATACCTCATCTCAGAAATATAGACAGATACTGAAAGGCCGAAACGTTTGAATAAATATGACGACTAAGATGAGGACAATAGTCAAAATAATGTAAATAGTGTACATAATACCTCATCTCTGAAATATAGACAGATACTGAAAGGCCGAAACGTTGTAATAAATATGGCGACAAAGATGAGGACAATAGTCCGAATAATGTAAATAGTGTACATAATACCTCATCTCAGAAATATAGACAGATACTGAAAGGCCGAAACGTTGTAATAAATATGGTGACAAAGTTGATGACAATAGTCTTAATAATGTAAATAGTGTTCAAAATACCTCATCTCAGAAATATAGACTGATACTGAAAGGCCGAAATGTTGGAATAAATATGGCGACAAAGATGAGGACAATAGTCCGAATAATGTAAATAGTGTACATAATACCTCATCTCAGAAATATAGACAGATACTGAGGGGCCGAAACGTTGTAATAAATATGGCGACAAAGATGAGGACAATAGTCCGAATAATGTAAATAGTATACATAATACCTCATCTCAGTAATATAGACAGATACTGAAAGGCTGAAACGTTGTAATAAATATTTCGACAAAGATGAGGACAATAGTCCGAAGGATGTAAATAGTGTACATAATACCTCATCTCAGAAATATAGACAGATACTGAAAGGCCGAAACGTTGTAATAAATATGGTGACAAAGATGAGGACAATAGTGCGAATAATGTAAATAGTGTGCATAATACCTCATCTCAGAAATATATACAGATACTGAAAGGCCGAAACGTTGTAATAAATATGGCGAAAAAGATGAGGACAATAGTCCGAATAATGTAAATAGTGTACATAATACCTCATCTCAGAAATATAGACAGATACTGAAAGGCCGAAACGTTGTAATAAATATGGGAACAAAGATGAGGACAATAGCCCGAATAATGTAAATAGTGTACATAATACCTCATCTCAGAAATATAGACAGATACTGAAAGGCCGAAACGTTGTAATAAATATGGCGACAAAGATGAGGACAATAGTCCGAATAATGTAAATAGTGTATATAATACGTCATCTCAGAAATATAGACAGATACTGAAGGGCTGAAACGTTGTAAAAAATATGGTGACAAAGATGATGAAATTAGTCCGAATAATGTAAATAGTGTACATAATACCTCATCTCAGAAATATAGACAGATACTGAAAGGCCGAAACGTTGGAATAAATATGACGGCTAAGATGAGGACAATAGTCAAAATAATGTAAATAGTGTACATAATACCTCATCTCTGAAATATAGACAGATACTGAAAGGCCGAAACGTTGTAATAAATATGGCGACAAAGATGAGGACAATAGTCCGAATAATGTAAATAGTGTACATAATACCTCATCTCAGAAATATAGACAGATACTGATGGTTTGAAACGTTGTAATAAATATGGCGACAAAGATGAGGACAATAGTCCGAATAATGTAAATATTGTACATAATACCTCATCTCAGAAATATAGACAGATACTGAAAGGCCGAAACGTTGTGATAAATATGGCGACAAAGATGAGGACAATAGTCCGAATAATGTAAATAGTATACATAATACCTCATCTCAGAAATATAGACAGACACTGAAAGGCCGAAACGTTGTAATAAATATGGTGACAAATATGAGGACAATAGTCCGAATAATGTAAATAGTGTGCATATAACCTCATCTCAGAAATATAGACAGATACTGAAAGGCCGAAACGTTGTAACAAATATGGCGACAAAGATGAGGACAATAGTCCGAATAATGTAAATAGTGTACATAATACATCATCTCAGAAATATAGACAGATACTGAAAGGCCGAAAAGTTGTAATAAATATGGCAACAAAGATGAGGACAATAGCCCGAATAATGTAAATAGTGTACATAATACCTCATCTCAGAAATATAGACAGATACTGAAAGGCCGAAACGTTGTAATAAATATGGCGACAAAGATGAGGACAATAGTCCGAATAATGTAAATAGTTTGCATAATACCTCATCTCAGAAATATAGACAGATACTGAAGGGTCGAAATGTTTTAAAAAATATGGCGACAAAGATGAGGACAATAGTCCGAATAATGTAAATAGTGTACATAATACCTCATCTCAGAAATATAGAAAGATACTGAGGGGCAGAAACGTTGTAATAAATATGGCGACAAAGATGATGACAATAGTCTTAATAATGTAAATAGTGTTCATAATACCTCATCTCAGAAATATAGACAGATACTGAAAGGCCGAAACGTTGTAATAAATATGGCGACAAAGATGAGGACAATAGTCCGAATAATGTAAATAGTGTGCATAATACCTCATCTCAGAAATATAGACAGATACTGAAAGGCCGAAACGTTGTAATAAATATGGCGACAAAGATGAGGACAATAGTCCGAATAATGTAAATAGTGTACATAATACCTCATCTCAGAAATATAGACAGAAACTGAAAGGCCGAAACGTTGTAATAAATATGGCAACAAAGATGAGGACAATAGTCCGAATAATGTAAATAAGGTACATAATACCTCATCTCAGAAATATAGACAGATACTGAAGGGCCGAAATGTTGTAATAAATATGGCGACAAAGATGAGGACAATAGTCCGAATAATGTAAATAGTGTACATAATACCTCATCTCAGAAATATAAACAGATAATGAAAGGCCGAAACGTTGTAATAAATATGGCGACAAATATGAGGATAATAGTCCGAATAATGTAAATAGTGTACATAATACCTCATCTCAGAAATATAGACAGATACTGAAAGGCCGAAACGTTGTAATAAATATGGCAACAAAGATGAGGACAATAGTCCGAATAATGTTATTAGTGTACATAATACGTCATCTCAGAAATATAGACAGATACTGTAGGGCTGAAACGTCGTAATAAATATGGTGACAAAGATGAGGACAATAGTCCGAATAATGTAAATAGTGTGCATAATACCTCATCATAGAAATATAGACAGATACTGAAAGGCCGAAACGTTGTAATAAATATGGCGACAAAGATTTATGACAATAGTCCGAATAATGTAAATAGTGTACATAATACCTCATCTCAGAAATATAGACAGATACTGAAATGCCGAAACGTTGTAATAAATATGGTGACAAAGATGAGGGCAAGAGTCCGAATAATGTAAATAGTGTACATAATACCTCATCTCAGAAATATAGACAGATACTGAAAGGCCGAAACGTTGTAATAAATATGACGACAAAGATGAGGACAATAGTCAAAATAATGTAAATAGTGTACATAATACCTCATCTCTGAAATATAGACAGATACTGAAAGGCCGAAACGTTGTAATAAATATGGCGACAAAGATGAGGACAATAGTCCGAATAATATAAATAGTGTACATAATACCTCATCTCAGAAATATAGACAGATACTGAAAGACCGAAACGTTGTAATAAATATGGCGACAAAGATGAGGACAATAGTCCGAATAATGTAAATAGTGTACATAATACGTCATCTCAGAAATATAGACAGGTACTGAAGGGCCGAAACGTTGTAAAAAATATGGTGACAAAAATGAGGACAATAGTCCGAATAATGTAAATAGTGTGCATAATACCTCATCTTAGAAATATACACAGATACTGAAAGGCCTAAACGTTGTAATAAATATGGCGACAAAGATGAGGACAATAGTCCGAATAATGTAAATAGTGTACATAATACCTCATCTCAGAAATATAGACAGATACTGAAAGGCCGAAACGTTGGAATAAATATGACGACAAAGATGAGGACAATAGTCAAAATAATGTAAATAGTGTACATAATACCTCATCTCTGAAATATAGACAGATACTGAAAGGCCGAAACGTTGGAATAAATATGACGACAAAGATGAGGACAATAGTCAAAATAATTTAAATAGTGTACATAA
Organism: Acanthosepion esculentum; assembly: GCA_964036315.1. Classification (NCBI taxonomy): domain Eukaryota; kingdom Metazoa; phylum Mollusca; class Cephalopoda; order Sepiida; family Sepiidae; genus Acanthosepion; species Acanthosepion esculentum. The sequence continues at coordinate 66,449,885 of OZ038509.1, read as the reverse complement.
TACCTCATCTCTGAAATATAGACAGATACTGAAAGGCCGAAACGTTGTAATAAATATGGTGTCAAAGATGAGGACAATAGTCCGAATAATGTAAATAGTGTGCATAATACCTCATCTCAGAAATATAGCCAAATACTGAAAGGCGGAAACGTTGTAATAAATATGGCGACAAAGATGAGGACAATAGTCCGAATAATGTAAATAGTGTACATAATACCTCATCTCAGAAATATAGACAGATACTGGAGGGCCGAAACGTTGTAATAAATATGGCGACAAAGATGAGGGCAAGAGTCCGAATAATGTAAATAGTGTACATAATACCTCATCTCAGAAATATATACAGATACTGAAAGGCCGAAACGTTGTAATAAATATGGCGACAAAGATGAGGACAATAGTCCGAATAATGTAAATAGTGTAAAAGAGAGCACTTTAGTTTTGGAAGCGTTAAAAATAAGCTTATTTCAAAGGCCAAGTTAGAAACGCATTGACCATCACTTCTTAGATCAACTGCCAATTTGAAATTATTGAAGCGATCAGAGAGGAGTTAATAGTTTGGTCATCAGCATTGGGCAATAATTGCAGGGCCTTTCTGGGGAAGGTTTGCAGGCGCATCTAAAACTGTCTCAAAGACACTAGAACCGAGATTAGGTGAAGTAGAAATCAGAGGAATTACCGAAAATGTACAGACTACGGTGTGCCTACTGTCCACAGTTATACTAAGAGTGGCAGTGAAAACTTACTACCATTTTGGTACCAGAGACAGTGATGAAGCATCTGGTTTCACTATTGAAATGTTTAGAATTGCTGTTGTTGTTATTATTATTAATTTTATTTTCTTTGATATCTGGCGTTTACACATTTCTTTCCGGGTCCCGCCCAGAGACCTAAGGTTAGAAATGGTATCATGACACTTTCCACTGCAAAAAACAAAATACAAAATATTACATAGATAAAGCCCTTCGTAAAGTGTGGGCTGTCCTTGTCAGAACACTTTTGTGTATCTCTTTGAGGCATGGACTTCCAGGGATCCCTTCAATCAGCCTACTGGAATCTTTTCTAACCAGTCCAAGGGCTCCAACTACAACAGGGATTGTTGATGTTCCCATGTGCCACATTTTTGAGATTTCTATTTCAAGGTCTTTGTATTTTGACAGCTTTTCGAATATCTTCAGAGATACATTGCAGTCTGCAGGGACTGCCATATCAATAAGGAGGCACTTATTTTGTTTGTGGTCTCTAATAACAATGTCTGGGCGGTTGGCTTTGATTGTTTCGTCAGTGTGTATTGTGTAGTCCCATAGAATTGTAACAGGTCCTATCTCCGTAACCGGGTCAGGGTGGTGTTCGTACCAGTTTCTTTCAGTTTCCTACCCGTAGGAGTTGCAAATTTTCCAGTGCAAATATTGGCCCACTCTGTCATGCCGGGTTTTATATTTTATCATCACCATCATCATCATCATTATTATTATTATTATTATTATTGGCCCGTAGCAGATTTGCATTCTAACCATGAGACCCGGGTTCGTATTTCACCATGGTCGATTTGTCAGGAAGGAGACTTCCTGACGTTATCGGACTAGCGGCGTAAATCGCAGCGTGCCGCGCTTTTAGAAAGTGCCTGAAAACCGTACCACGGGTTAACCCTTAGACTTGTGAGTGAAGTTAGGTAGACTGAAAACTTTGATAGCTGTGCTAGCACGAACTCACAAGTCATCGTGCCGAGAGCTAGCTCAAATTGTTGATCACGCTTGATAACACGTTCTTCCCAGAAACTGTAACTAATGTCTGCTCAGCATAGTTGCAGTATAAATAACAGGTGGACTCTGTATGTTTTCAATAAACAGAAATGCGCCTGAGCGAGCGTCTGCAATAGGGATTGTCTAGCCGCCCTAGGTATCCTCGAATAACAATGGCCAGATATATTATTATTATTATTATTATTATTATTATTATTATTAGAAGAAGAAGAAGAAGAAGAAGAAGAAGAAGAAGAAGAAGAAGAAGAAGAAGAAGAAGAAGAAGAAGAAGAAGAAGAAGAACTAATGGGGTATCAAAAGGAAGTTTTCCCTTGACACCACTATTATTCTTGGCAATGTTTATTGTTTTAAAAAATGATGATTAAAATTGTAATAAAAACTAAAAATATGAATGAAAATGAAAAAAAAATGAATAATTCTTTTCTTGAGAATATGCAAAATTATTTTCCCACGAGAACATGAGAAAAAACATTATCAAGAAGAGAGAACAATGAAAAAAAAAACGAAATAAGAAGACAGAAATTAACAATTGACATTGCATTTAAAATTTTGCAGATCAAATTTCACTGGGAAGCAAGAAGCCTGAAGTGAATTCCAAAATAGATAAGTTCGATAGAAGAAACTGTTAGCATAGAACTTACGGTTGCATTTAGGCATTTTCAAATGTAAAATGAAGTTCATTTGCTGTCAATCTAATTGTGCACTTAAGTTTTTCAAGTCTACATACCCAGATATTCAGAGAGAAATTTACTGGTTGTGTCTGGATAGTTGTGGGAGTCAAAATTCAGTTGTCGAGCGTCCAGGGAAAAGAAAATCTCGAGATGACTTGTTAAATTGCTTAGCAAAAGAGAAGAGAAGGATTTATTGTTCCGGCTTTTATTACTTCTGAGCAAACTCCACGTAGCAGATGTCTAAGAAGAAAATATAAATAATCCTGAAGATTAAAATGTCGGAATCAAAATAAAAGTTGTTATTTTCAAAATAACTATTTTTAATACTTATAATAATTAGATTAATTAATCGCATCTAAAATAATTTAGCCATAAACAAATTTTACTTTCAATTCAATGATGAATAATACAATTGTTTTTGATCAAAACTATTATTTTACAGTCTTTATCTTCCTTTCTCTCTCCATTCATCGCTTCCTACATCTCTCTATTTTCAAGTTCTTCTCTTTCTTTCTATTATTCTTTTATTCGTTAACTTGCTTCTTTCCTCTCTTTTCTTCCCCCTGTTATCTTCTACTTCCAATCTCCCTCCCGGTTGATACCGCTCCCCCCTCTCTTTCTCTCTTTCTCTCACTCTCTCTCTCTCTTAATCACTCTCTCTTCTAATCTCATTCCCTGCTCTCCCTTACTCACTCTTTATGAAGGAGTTTTAATCCAGATGATCTAGAGTTCGATAACAATATCTCCGGAAGACGCCATTATGAAACTAACTGAAAACTGAAAAAAAAGATAGATAGATAATGAACAGACTGAGATAGATAGATAGATAGATAGATATATAGATAGATAGATAGATAATGAACAGGCTGAGATAGATAGATAGATAGATAGATAGATAGATAGATAGATAGATAGATAGATAGATAGATAGATAATGAACAGGCTGAGATAGATAGATAGATAGATAGATAGATAGATAGATAGATAGATAGATAGATAGATAATGAACAGACTCAGATAGATAGAGATAGATAGATAGATAGATAGATAGATAGATAATGAACAGGCTGAGATAGATAGATAGATAGATAGATAGATAGATAGATAGATAGATAATGAACAGACTGAGATAGATAGATAGATAGATAGATAGATAGATAGATAGATAGATAGATAGATAGATAATGAACAGGCCGAGATAGATAGATAATGAACAGGCCGAGATAGATAGATAGATAGATAGATAGGAACAGACGGAGATAGTAGTGAACAAATTAAGATATAAAGTGATAGATATATAGATAGATTTGACAAAAAAAGTTCTAAGATATAAATAAACAGGCTTTCACAAAGATAAACAGATGGACAGACAAAGTCAACGTGTTGACGATAATTGAATAATTTTCGCCATAAAAGTTAATGATACGTTGTAACTAATCATTGAGAGAAAATAATCAATTTCGAAATGATGGCGTATTTTCTAAAAAAATAAATAAATAAAATGAAACAGAAAAAGAATTTAAAGCTTGAGTGATGAATCTCCTGAGAAAGTGTGATCTATGTGTGTCCATTTACACACACACTTACACACACACACACTTACACACACACAACACACAGACACACATATATATGTTTGCATATCTGTTCAGATAATATTATATATGCACGAAAACACACAAACACATATATATATGATGTTTGCATATATGTTGAGATAATATTATATATGCACGAAAACACACACACACACATCCACACACACACACACACACACATATATATATATATATATATATATATATATATATATATATATATATATGTTAGTTGATGGAGAAAGCATTTATTTTACACAATCAATGTAATTATTTCAAATTAATTCCTTTTCAATGCACATCATTTGTTTTAATCATTTCACCCCATGCAAGGCAATAAAACGACTAAGACACAATGGGTTACTGAGTATGAAAGAATAAAGAAAAAGAGAAACATTATTATGGAGCAAGAACGATAAAGAAGAGTAATCATGAAGAGATTTGATAACGATTGTCATTGCATCTAAAAGAATAAGCATAGAGCCGGAAGAGACTTCCATAAGCGAAAAGTTCGATAGACTGAACTGTTAGAGTTGAACGGATGGTTATATCTCGTCAATTCAACTTTGAATTAATGAGACCTACCCGCTAATCTAGTACCAGAGTGTTGGTTGCATTTACGCAAGTTTACCCACTGAGACGGGATGCGACACAAGATAGGGTTTAATTTGGGGAACACGACTCCGTACACTCAGGCCAAGGAAAAACCGTCTTTTGCTTGGCATCTGTATGACTACCAACCCCCGCGTCTCTCTATACCAGGCACCACACAGTTTCGAACATGGAAGTAACTTGTAGAAATGGCACGGACCAGTGAATTAGATAGATCAAATATTATACAAATTTATCTAAAATTCAGTGGCACATGGCCTGAGATATGTTCATAGATAGATATAGATAAAGATATATCTATGTGAGGTGAGTGTAAATTGTAGTTACTGGGAATTAATATTTGTAGCGGTTGTATCTACAATAATATACCAATATACATGGCCGCTTTGGGGGGGGGGCACTCAAAACGACAGCATTTAAAGAGAGTGTAAAAGGCCAACTGAATAAATCTTGATCTCGCACCGACCTGAGGTGGCATCTTTCTACAAATATTTTCATGGCTACTGCTTTGACAAGCTTTTTTCCCTGTTGCCCCAACTGCATGAATTTAAGCGTGCTACTCGATTGGCAACTAGGTCCCACCCTTTTTCTGTTGAAATAGCTAAATTAAACCGCCTCTTCTACTTCAACAGTTTCTTTTCTCGCACTTCCTGCTTGTGGATCTCCCTATCGTTTCCTTGGTTCCCTGATAACTACAATCTACAAAAATTTAAATGAAACATCAATCGCTATCTTCTGTCTTGTTTAAACCCGTTCATCTGTTGTCCTTTCCTCAATCCTCCCTATAATCAGTCTTTTCTTTCACTTTCTCTCCGTGTAACCCACTGCGTACTAGTGACATTCCCACCTTGCTTGGTGTGAAATGATTAAGAAAACCTTTAATAAACACACACACACACACACACACACACACACACACACACACACACACACACATATATATATATATATATATATATATATATATACATATATATATATATATTTGTGTATTTAGTTCAAAGTTAATATTATTAAGTGTTTGTTTGTTTGTTTTTATTAATAAGGCTTCCATTATTTTTAGCCTTATTTTCCCATATGGATGATGCTATTATATTAGTGTTGTCGACAAGTATGTTCCGAATAGTGTCCGCTAGGTCTCCATGAATATTTAAAATATTTTTATATAATTTATCATCTGAAAAGAAAAACATTATTAGATCGCACGAGAAATTATATAAAAAACTAAATAAAAGCACCTTGTCAGTCGTTTTTAATGAAATGTGCATATATATATATATATATATATATATATATATATATATATATATATAATTCCAAAGCAATTTTTTTATGGTGAGCTGCAAAAAAGGAAGAGAAATGCCGTCAAACCTAAGTTGCGCTTTAAGGACTGTATCAAGGATGCGCAGAAAAATGCAACATCCCTTGTGAGCACTGGGAAGAATGTGTACCTGATTGCAATAATTGGAATGATGCTGCTTGGAGTGGAAGGTGCCACTTTGAGGAGGAGAAGAGGGGGCACACAAAGCTTAAAAGAGATGTGCGTAAAGGCGTCCCCCGTTAAACTTCTTGGAGACACCCACAGGCATCTCGACCTGACGTTTACAGATTGCGGTAGAGTGTGTTTGTCGATGGCTGATCTAAAGTGTCACCTGAGAGCGCACCGACGAAGGGTGGCAATTGACTATAAAGCCGTAGACGTCCAACAATTGAAATGTGATATTTGCGGTAAGACATGCGGGTCCACAAGCGGTTTCATGCGACATTTTAAATTGTATGATAATGTAACGCCCGCTGTAGCACAGCTTGTGGTCTTTTTGTGCCAGAGTATGTAAGTCCTTTTTAATACGGTTAATTTAGCTGGTCTCTGGAAGATCTTAGGAAAGCTTTGCTGTCCTGCAAAGTTCATAGAAGTTTTGCATCACTTTCATGATGACATGGGTAAATGGTGATGGTATGCTCTCAAAGCCAAAACCCGTAGAGAATGGTGTCAAGCAGGGAGACATTTCTACTCCTACGATTTTAGTCATATACTTTTCAATGGTGTTTGAGATGCCTTTCAAGGATTGATCTCATTTAGTATTGCACGTCAGAAACATTGTTTAATGTGCGGTGTATGGCTGCCAACACAAAGGTACAAAATGCCCTGATTCGAGAATTCCTGAACGTTGACCACTGTGATTTATTTTCTCATTCTGAGAGTGATACGCAGCATTTGATTGTTTTGTTCACCAATGAACGCACGGCTCTGGGACCGACAATAAGTTTGGATAAGACCTGCGCCTGGTAAATAATATGTTGAGCATCCTGTGTATTTTTATGGGCAGAAGTTGAAGATTGCAGATAAGTTTGTGTACTTAGTTAGCATTTTGAACAACTGGTGCAACCTCGACAATGAGGTATCCTTGCGAATTGGCATAACTAGCGCTTCCTTTGGTAAACTGAACGATCCTTTGTGATCGCGATGTGGCATATCTCTAACGCAAAGGTTAAGGTATATACGACCTGCTTTCCATCCACTATTCTACATGCTTGTGAGACATGGGTAACATATAGGAGATAACTGACGACTTTTGAACAATTTCAACAACAGTGTCTATGAAAGAATGTCGGAATTCGCTGGCAGATGCTCATTAGTGATGCTGCAGTCTTTGATAAGTGTCAGTGCATGAGCATCATCCTGCAACACCTTAGGTGGTCTGGTTATGTGGTGCAGATCAGCGACTTCCGAAACATCTTTCCGATGGAGAGTTTTCTGAGTGGAAGCGTCCACAACACAAATCTATAATAACGTTCGAATATTGCCTGAAGCAAACACTGAGAAATTCAAAGATTGCACTTGAGGCTGTGGAGAATGCTGCTTTGGATCGTGGCAGCTGGGGGCGTTCTTTGAAAGCAGGTGCAAGTGCATTTGAAGATCAGAAGAAGCATCTGCAGTTGAAAAGAGATCTGAGAAAAAGCAAAATAAATGTTGAACTTCCTGCGTTGAATGTGATCCCACATGTCCTCAATGTGGTGAAATGTACCTAAGTAAAGCAGGTCTCAAAAGTCAGCAACGAACTCACATGAACCTCAACATTATTAATTGCATTGAGGATGGTCTGAAAATATGTAGACGTTGTGGAAAAGAGTGTGCTTCAATGGTACGCTTAAACAGACACATGGACATTGATAACAATAACCAAGAAATAGCAGTAGAAGCACACGCCATGGATCTTTTCAGTTGTAATGTTTGTGGTAAACAATGCAAGTCCATGGCTAGCTTAAAGAGTCATATAAGATAAAGACATGTATAGACTGATGAGGCAATGGAAATACTAGAGAACGAGTTTTCGGCCATTATTTATATATAGGTGATGAGATAGAGAAGTAAAAAATCGTATAAACGACGTGTTTCAATTTTCAGGTTGGAATAAGTAGCTGAGCCCAATGGAAGTCGTCAAAACGCAACTCTTCGTTTATAAGATTTTCCACTTTTTGTTTTATCATCTCTAATTTTGGTTCCGATACTATTATACACACACACACAGACACACACACACACACACACACACACACACACACACACACACACACACAGAGACACACACACACACACATATATATATATATATATATTATACACACACACACACACACAGAGAGACACACACACACACACACACACACACATATATATATATATATATTATACACACACATATATTATACACGCACATATATATTATACGCGCACACAAACATATATATATATATTATACACATATATGCATATATATATTATACACACACATATATATTATACACACAGATATATATATATATATATATATATATTATACACACACATATATATTACACACACACACACACATATATATATATAATACACACACACACATGAGAAAGTGTCAACAACAGGGATTGGCTAGCCGCCCTAGTAGACGGGTATCCTCGAATACGAGTGGCCAGTTATACATCCGCACACAAATACACATATACACATGCACACATATATATGGCTGTATATATATATATATATATATATATATATATATATATATATATATATATATATACAGACGCATATATATATATATATATATATATTATACACGCAGACATATCTATATATATATATATAAATATATATTTATATATATATTATACACGCAAACATATATATATATATATATAAATATAAAAGTGAACATGTTGACTTCTATGTTCACTTTTATATTTACACACGCTCTATCTCTGATATTGAGTACTTTATCCTATAAATATAGCACATCTTAAGACTATATTTCTTCATATATATATATATATATATATATATATATATATATATATATATATAGTGGACTCTCCCGTTGTATTCAACGTATGGGGGTCAAGCAACTAGTAACTACCCGAACCTATGATTTTGATTATAATAACGAAGGCTTTGTTGGGCAGAACAAACCACACTTTTTGTAGGACCGAATACAGAGACCTGGTGCACTACGAGCCACAAATTCCCAAACGACCCTCGGCAGGTTTTGAAGTCAGGGTTGCTATAGAATCCAGTGTATCCTGCTATTTACCCATAGCACATCCAGATATCGCAATCTCTACCGTAAAATGCAACTAAAATCTATTTTGCATAGTTGCAGTATAGTGCACATGCTGTGTCTGTCGGGGTTGAACAAAAATAAAATATGCCTGAGCCGTCGTTTGCAATAGTAGACGGGCATCCTTATATACGATTCGGCAGCCATTTGATATATATATATATATATATATATGTATATATATATATATATATATATATATATATATATATATATATATATATATATACAAATACAGATGTATTGGTATGTAGTATTTTTGACATTTTACATTGATTGGTTGATATTATCATCATATATGGATGGTATTTATTTAACGCTTGCCTATTATTTACCATTTAATTTTATATATTTAGATTATTTACTAGTTTCTTAAAGAGGCTTCTTATCAACTACGAAAAAATGCATGTAGGAAATTCACAAAGCTTATAACTATTTGGCCATTCGGTAAAATTACCTATCTACCCACCCACCCCCGTTTTTATTTCTTATGGAAGTTGACTGTTTGGCATATGTACATTTATTGTAACCATTTGTATCAGTTTTTAAGTTTAATATCTGGTTGCTGTTAGATGTCAAGTCTTGGCTATGGTACATTTATAAGATAATAATTTTTCGCTTAGTTTGAATTTAATGTAGGTCATATTTGATTGTTTGATCAAGGTAAAACTCTAAAGCCTTTATATTTTTTTTTTAAAAGTAAGGATGTATTTTCATTTTGAAACCAAATTAATCCTTCACTAGCCAGTAATTTACAATCGCCCAGGGAGACTCATCATTATGTGTTTTAACACGACTGCAATTATATAGCGATTGCTACATGTTTTTATTTGTTCTATAAATATATATCTATATCTATCTATGTATCTATCTCTCTGCGTATATATATATATATATATATATATATATATATATATATATAACATAAATCATTCATACGAATAACAATTAATGAAGTTAATTATGGCAAGAATCACTCTCGCAAACAACATTTAATAATAAAATATAATCAACATCATATCCGTTACTGAATGGTACGATCCTTGTTTATAAATTCTGGTGTTGAGTGGTCTTAATTTTCTACTAGCTAATTGTAAAAAAGACTTCTTTCGGTTTACACTTTCGATGTCTAATTATAACCTGGATTAAAAAAAAAAAAAAAAACACTTAACTAATTTACTACCTGATGATGATCGGACGATACGATTGAAAGCCCTGGCTAGTAGAAAAATAAGACCACTCAACACCAGAATTTATAAACAAAGATCGTACCATTCAGTAACGGATATGATGTTGATTATATTTTATTATTAAATGTTGTTTGCGAGAGTGATTCTTGCCATAATTAGCTTCATTAATTGTTATTCGTATGAATGATTTATGCTATTTAAATTGAACACGTACCACATAATAGATATATACATATATATATATACATATATATATATACATATATATATATATATATATATATATATATATATATATATATATATATATATATATATTTGACTAGATCATCACCGGGTACCAACTTCTATATTTACTTATCTATAAAGTTAAAAGTAATCATAGAAATATACACGTCTTAATAATATGTAATGTGTAGAATTTACTACGAGCTGTTCCATTTTCCCCTTCAATCATTGTTAAAAATATTTCATTGACTCGCAAGGGTCTGCTCTATAAATGGCCCAGTAAGAGTTTGCGCCAAAGATCCTATGTAGTGGGCACCTAGTGACTCGTTATAACGACTTGTCTTCAAGCCCAACTTGCTGACATTTTTTTTTTAAGCTTATCACTTCTTGAGAGGGTGTTAGAGAAAAGAGAGAGAAAAAAGGACTATTGTCTGAAAAAAAAAGCAGAAAGAATGCCTATGAACAAGAGAAAAAGGACCAAGTAACAAATTTGAGATATCAGCATCAAGCCAATGAAGAAGTTTAAAATAACAGCGGACGGGAAATGCAGCACCGAGATTCGAACTCGCATTGGAGTAACGAATAAGCATTCCAGAACCTAAGTAATGTGTTCAGAAACGGAAAAAACAAATATTCACGACGTTTCGACCGTTGTCCGCTGCGGCCTTCTTCAGGTGATATAAGTTGGAATTTCAAACTGAATATTTTATTTAGTCCTCGATGATAAATGAACCAGTGGATAAAAGCTTTGGTTGAAATAATACAGTGATTGACCCAAAGAGCTGTGAGTTCAATACCTGGCCACAGCAGTGGTAAACAAAACCTTCGAAAGTTGAGTTACAAAAAGGGAATTGACTGAAGCTGAAATATCCAGAAAAGGCATGGCACGGGGAACTAGAAGAATCTACCCCAGTGGAATAAATTAAGGGTTCAGTTCGAAAGTCTAACGTATGCCACCTGAAGGAGGCCGAGCGTACAATGACTGAAACGTCGTGAATAT
>OZ038509.1:66380710-66433210 GCA_964036315.1 Acanthosepion esculentum | reverse complement strand
GACTGTGTGTTCACTATCGTTTTTACTTACTTTGGGGAGAAATAGTCTAATTTGGTGGTCTATAAGGTGGTTGGGGAAGCCGTTGTTGATTAGTGTTTGTTTAACATTATTAAGTTCTTTGAGGAAAAGTAGTCGAGAGGATTATTTCTGGTGTGCTCTTTTTAGAAAGTTTTTTTTTTATTACGGCTATTTTGTATCTAAGTGGACATTCGCTTATAGAGTTAAGGTGGCAAGAGGTTTTGCTGGTGTTTTTTTTTTTGTATAATGATGTAATGAAAGTGTTATTGCTGTATTCTTCTGTCATGACCATTTCATTGAATACGACAGACAAGGTGCTTTTATTTAGTTTTTTATACAATTTCTCATGCGATCTAATAATTCTTTTTCTTTTCGGATAATGACTTATCTAAAAACTGTCCGAATATTCTTTTTATCCGAGTGCTTTCGGCTATACATTTAGCCATTAATAAGACTTCCATTAATTTTAGCCTTTATTTTTGCATGTAGATGAGGCCATTATATTATTCTTATATAATTATTATAATTATATAATAGTGTGGCCTATATAATTATTCATAAATAATTATATAGGCCATACTACAACATGTTTGACACGCAGACTCACTCTACATCTTTCTGACAATAGCTCAATTAGATCTCATTTAAATATTCATGGAGACCTACCGGACGCTATTCGTAACAAACTTGTTGACAACACTAATATAATAGCATCATCTACATGCAAAAATAGACTAAAAATAATGGAAGCCTTATTAACAAAAACAAATAAAACAACACTTAATAATATTAACTTTGGACAGAGACATAATATCTTGACCGTGTTTTGGAAAATTAAAATATTTTATAAAAAATACATATAACAAACTATTTCTTAATTAACAATCAAAACATTTAATCCTTGAAAATGGCTAAATTTATAGCCGAAAGCGCTCTGCTGAAAAGAAAATTTGGCCAATTTTTATATAATTTATCACCTGAAAAGAAAAAAAATAGATCGCATGAGATATTGTATAAAAAAACTAAATAAAATCAGCTTGTCTGTCGTATTCAATGGAATGTGCATATATATATATATATATATATATATATATATATATATATATATATATATATATATATATATATATATATATATATATACACGAGGGTCATTCAATAAATAAGTTATCGTATATAAATCGGTATAAGTACTTCTAATACACATAGAAGCTTACTCTTTTTTCTTTTATTTTTGTTTTACTTCTTTTTCACATGGATATAATTTCTTTTGCAGATTAAAAAAAAGCTTTGAGAGTTTTGGCGATTAACAAAGATGGCCGACCAAGAAACATGCTCCAGGATTGAACAGCGGTCAGTTATCAGGCTTTTGGTTGCTGAAGGGTGCAAACCAGTTGAAATTCATAGGAGAATGTCAACTGTGTATGGTGCCACATATTTCAGTCAAAAAAATGTCTACAAGTGGGCTAAATTGTTTAAAGAAGGACGGAGCAGTGTTGAGGATGAAGACAGGCCTGGGAGGCCTACAGAAGTGAGGTCTCCTGAGGTGATCGAATCAGTCAATGACCTCATTCAGTCTGACAGAAGGGTGACAGTGGATTACATTGCAAGGACTTTGAGCTTATCTGTTGGGACAAACGCAGGGGTCATCAGTCAGAAGGAGTCATCTTGCATCATGACAACGCAAGGCCTCACACAGCAGCCCAAACGGTGCAGACCATCAACGAGCTGGGCTGGGAACTGCTCCCTCACCCCCCTTACAGCCCAGATTTTGCCCCTTCAGATTTCACCTGTTTGGTCCCTTGAAAGCGTTCACGAGAGGCACGAAGTTTAAAAGTGACGATGAATTCAAAAGTGTTGTGACCGACTGTCTGAGACATCAGATCCAAAGATTTTTACGCTGAGGGAATACGGAAGCTTGTGCACAGATGGGAAAAGTGTGTTAACAATGCTGGGAGACTACGTTGAAAATTTAAAAAAAAAAGTAAGCTTCTATCTGTATTAGAAGTCCTTATACCGAAAAATACACATTATGTATTGAATGACCCTCGTATATATATATATATATATATATATATATATATATATATATATATATATATATATATATATATATATATGTATATGTATGTATGTATGTGTGTGTGTGTGTGTGTCTGCATGTATGTATGTATGTATGTATGGAAAAGTTTATAATTTTTCCAACGAGAGAAAAAAGTATATTTTAAAAAAAGAGAGAAACCGCAAACATAAAACATATCCACATTATAACTCAAAACGTTTGCGGATTTTATCTCATTTTTTAATATATATATATATATATATATATATATATATATATATATATATATATATATATATTTGGAGGGGGCACGCACGTGAAGGGTGCGTGGACGTACCTGCACAAACGCACACAAACAATACTGATAGTGATTTTCAAAGATGATACCCTCTGATGAATGGATAGATGTCTACGAAACTCGGCAGTCGGGATGTTGAAGGTTAACATCAGTCAGCTCAGTGACAAACATCTACTTATATTAATTTTACATGTATATATATATATATATATATATATATATATATATATATATATATATATATATATATTTATTGCTTGGAGGATTTGAGGAACGGTGAACCACCATTTAATTTGCTGTCATTCCCAGGTCCGTCCTGACTCGGAGTCGTAACACCTGTCAGCTATGCGCAAAGTGTCTACCAGGGCTGACCAAGCTCTTTAGTGTTATAGAACACGATTGGTCTAGGAGGTGGAAAACTCTTACACGAAAAGTCTGCTTCGTCTGTTGCATTTATTTGCACCGACTGAGTGTACCAATAGTTCCGAAAAGTGTGGATCGTCCTGCACAAGCCTTCACCACTTTAATCAAATCACTTGTGTAGGTTTTCTGGTGGTTTAACCTGATTCGTTCATTCTTATCCACGCAGTTCACTTGCAAAGTCCACTAGCTTATCTGTCACTTTGGAGTGAAGTTATACTGCAAAAGCGAAAGATTATAAAATCTACAATGCCCAAGCGCACTAACGTACTGCCTCTTAAATCGACTGAAACGAAAACTGAGCTCTCTGACAAACTTGATACGGCACTTGATTCTGTAAACATTACCAATGACATCGAATTATCTTGGAAGGCTCTGCGGGATGCAGCACATTATACATCCTTGGAGGTTATTGACCTACCACATTTTAAATATCAAGATTGGTTTGATGACAATAATACAGAGGTACATCAGCTTATAGTTCAAATGCACTCGTCTCATAAAGCATGGATTGAGGACAAGAAATACAAAAGTCAGGTTCAACGAGCTCTCAGAGCCATGAAACAGCATTGGTGGTCTTAAAAGCCCACTGAACACCAATAAGCTTCAGATAGAAAGGATGTAAAGGCTTTCTATGCTGGCCTCAAGAGCGTTTTCGTTCCTCAAAAAAGTGATGTTACGCCAATCTCCACAGCAGATGGTGAAACTCTCTTGACGGATTTTGGATCACTGGAAAGAGCATTCCGAAACTATGTTAAAAACCACTATGTTTACTGACGAGGAGTTGTGCAAAATCCAGGAATTCCGCACTTGTCTTTCGAACGTACCTATCAAGAGATAAGTGACTCCATCAAGCAAATCTCATCTGGAATATCACTTACTCCTAAGGATCCTATTCAACCCGAAATGTATAAGCATGGTGGCCAAAGTTGGTAGAAAAGTTGCATCTCCTTTTCGTGGAGATATGGAAGGCAGGCTGTGTCCCACAGGATTATAAAGACGCCTCTATCAAACACCTCTACAAAAACAAGGGTTCCAGGTGTGTCTGTGATAATCATCGGGGGATATCACTACTTTCAATTGCAGGCAAAATCCTAGCGAGACTGATTCTAAACAGAATCATTATACACCTTGTTGACGATATCTATCCTGAATCGCAGTGTGGTTTTCGGTGGGATCGTGGCACCATTGACATGATAGTTTCTCTTCGTCAAGTTGCAAAGAAGGTTCGCGAAAAAAACCAGGAGTTGTACATGGTGTTTGTGGACTTTGACACTGTGAATCGAGAGGCATTTTGGCAAGTCTTGAGGAAAATCGGCATCTCAGAAAACATGCTAAATGTCATCATATCTTTTCATGAAGGAATGAAAGCTAATATTCTGTCTGATGGTATGATGTCAGAATCCTTTCATGTCACAAATGCCACCAAGAAAGGTTGTGTCATGACCCCTGTCCTTTTTGCCCTTTTCTTATCGGTGATGCTGAAATATGCATTCGCAGACACAAAGAGTGGCGTCAAGTTTCAGTTTTGAACAACTAGTAGTCTCTTCAATCATCAGCGCTTCAAAGCCAAGACCCACCTTCGTACGCAAATTATTCGTGATTTGTTGTTTGCTGATGATGCGGCTCTTGTAGCGACATCCTTTGAGGAGGCCCAACATCTAATAAATCGTTTCTCTGCTGCCTGTAAAGCATTTTTTCTTACACTTAACATAAAGAAAACTGAAGTCGTGCAACAACCTTGTCCTACTCCGAAGCAATTCTGTAGTGAGAAACAAAAACGACCGGTCCACACATTTCCAGAGAGACCATTGAAAGTAGAAGACAAAACCCTGAACTATGTAAAGTCTTTCACCTATCTTGGTAGCAAAGTCAACAACAGTGGATCTTTAGATAATTAAATGATGCATCGAATTGCTAAGGCTACCAGTGCTTTCGGCAAACTTTGCCATCGCTTGTGGAATGGACGCGGTATTCGACTGGATACGAAAATTTAGGTTTACAGAGCTGTTGTCCTTGCCATCCTTTTGTACGGCTCAGAGTCGTGGACTCCATACAGGTACCAGCTGGTCGTTTTCTATAAAAGCTGTCTATATCATCTCTGGATTTTACCTTCAAGATCTAATGTAGACCTGTTTAACGGGTGTTATATTGGAGGAATCGAGACTTTCCTCATAGAGTCTCAGTTACGGTGAACAGGATATGTCTTGAGAATGACTGATAACAAGATACCCCAGATCCTAATGTAGACCATTTAGATCAGGGCTACAGGAATGTTGGATTCCCATGGCTGACGTTCAAAGACAAGCTGAGAAGCAACTTGCTAGCCTTCAATATACCTTATAACACCCTCGAGCGCTTAGACTTGAAACGCGTAGAATGGAGATCAACGTGTTTTAGTGGACTCAGCAGTTTCCAATCTGCTAGTTTGAATCGTCTTCAAGAAGCGAGAGCAAGATCTAAGAGGGCAGCCAATCTAACAGTGATCTGAGCCCACAATTCTCACTCTTGCTCCATATGCAGCCTCTTTTGTAAATCACTAGCGAGTATTTAAGTATGAAACGGGAAGGTTGGTCTTATCTTAAAAACTTAACTAACTACAATGACTGACCCAAATAATCTATACGATATTCCTTGGACCAAAATGTCACATTCTCCTTATTTACCATTCTCACTACAACCACCATAAAATCTCAAAGTCTCTATGAAGTTCAAACTAATGCCCATATACACGATTTGCCTGTCTTGTGGAGAATAGGATAACAACATTTAAAAATGACAACACCAATGAATATTTACAATATGCATAATAATATATATACAATGAACTAAACAAAATGCTGTCAGTAATAAAAAAACAGCAATCCTTAAGTGTTGCAGAAATGACTGTTAACTGTACGAAAATAACGCGGGGCTTGGATATATTAAAAGCAATCATTCAACAAATCATACACGCATCTTCTCACTCATCCACACACGTCAAATTCAACGCAAATGTAAAGAATTTATTTTCCAAACAAAAGTAAAAACGTTGTTTAAAAAACGCTCTTAAATATTCATCAGGTTAACGGGAAAGTCTCAGGAAATTATGGAGGAGCGTCACTGACGGAATTTAATGTCTTATAAACAAAGAGTAAATGATGGTGTATTTTTTTATGTAATTAATATTTAAATTATTTATTTTGCGATTAATTTATGCATAATATATTTTAAATAATAGGGGGTTATAAATTTAACCGTTTTATTTAAATATATCAGAGGCGCTATCAAATCTTATTGAAATGCAAATCTGTTCACCGGAACTTTTCAAATATCTCCATCTCTCAATGTGCGATATTTCATATATATATATATATATATAGCTATTATATAGCTATTATGATATTTTTCGCATATATATATATATATATATATATATATATATATATGCGAAAAATATCATAATAGCTATACGGCTCTTCATCTTCTGAAAATCATAGAAATATGGAACCAGTAAAGTTAATCAACATAGATATTCTTAAAAACTCCCTTTGCAACTTCTTTTTCGTGTGTGTGTGTGCATATATATATATTTGAATTGGACATAGTCCGACAATTTAGTTAAAGACATTTATGATATGTTTAACGTTCTTTTTATAGATACAAGTATTTAAGCAAATGCTCTGTTTTATAATAAACAGTATTAAATAACATTTACCGGCCTGAATGTCCGTGAAATTTTCATAGAAAATTTTCGTTCTCCGACAGGAATCGAACCTGTATCCTATACGGAACCATCATTTCGCGTGATGTGCCTTAACCGTTCGGCCAAAAAGAAACGTCTGGTTAGCAAGGTCGATTTTAATATCTTTAAACTTAAATCTTCCATGAAACTCTTCTATTCATATCTGCTCTAGCGTATCAAATGTAAACAAATGACGTCATATATTTTTGAATTAATTATTTATGAAAATTTCTCGGACATTCAGGCCGGTAAATGTTATTTAATACTGTTTATTATAAAACAGAGCATTTGCTTAAATACTTGTATCTATAAAAAGAACGTTAAACATATTATAAATGTCTTTAAATATATATATATATATATATATATATATATATATATATATATATATATGCAAAGCTCTTCTATGAATCGGCCACTGTGAATCACTGGCATGTTTATTCACATTAAATGCATTAAAATAGAACTCCCTCTCTGCCGAGGGCCGATAGCATATGGGAAAAATCTCCGACTGATGCCAAATCAGTCAGGTATAGATCCTGGTTTGAGGTAATCGGATGTCTAGCCACACTGATGAGCGAAACAGTCTGCGAATGACAACATATCTATATACATATATATATATATTCGAATTTCGCATTTCAGTCGACTCCATTATATTCACTTGGGAAAGGTGTGAATTCTTTTCTTCTCCCTCCAACTATGGGTAAATAGCAGGACAGACTGGGTTCTATAGCCTTGGATGCCAACTGGTCTAGGAGAAGGACAACTCTGAATTCAAAACCTGCGGAGGGTTGTTTGGGGACCTTGTGGCATTCGCTGCACCAGGTCCCTGTATTCGTCCCTCCAAAAAATGTGGATGGCCCTGCACAAAGCCTTCACCACTATAATCAAATCTCATGTGTCGGTGTCGGGCTTTCAGTATCTAGGGACTGATCTGTCTGACCCTCATACGTCGAATTCGATGGGAGAGTCTATCTATCATCATATATATATATATATATTAAAAAATAAAAGTAAATGCTAAGAAATCTGAATTATATATGTCACTGTCTGTTCTTTCCTATTATTTCAATACATATATATATATATATATATATATATATATATATATATATATATATATATATATATATATATATATATATATATCCAAGTAGAGGATTGGTGTAAATGGATTAAAATTCCTATAACCAAAACCACTATTCTTAAAAGAGTGCTCAATACAGAGTAGAGCAAATATTATTTATTCAAAAATTATAACATAAACACATTATAACATACCCTACAAAAATAGCCATTTTGTTACAACACTTCTGGTGTCTTATCAAATGATGGTGTTGAATGTAGAATAAAGAGTTTTAAAAGGTTCAAATCTAGCAAACACCCGTCAGAAGGAGAAACGTAAGCAACAAGGATTTGAATTCAAAAGCATTTGAGAAACACTTGACAACGAACCTTGGTTATAATTATAAATGCCTTAAGGTTAGGCTAAAATAGAAATCATTCTGATTCATTTTAAATTTTTGTATAAAAATAAAAATTACCAATTGTAAATCTAACCTAGGCAGAGAGAGAAAGAGAAGTAGCATCGTAATGTCAAATCTGGTCAATACATAGATGGCTGTCCGCTTGGGAATATCAGTTGTTGTAAGCTAGGATGTGCGGATGGTGTAATCAATACCTGGAATTGAAATTCGGAAAGGCGAATTCAATTTCCAAACTGGTTCTTTCTATTCACTTAAGTACACATATCTTTGTGAAAGGTATGAATCCACCTCATATCTCCCCCAGCTACGGGTTAATTAATAAGACTTATTTCAGTAAATCATTATAATCTCCAAAAGTTATTACAGTCTAAAAATATTTTCCGGTCTTTAAAATAAATTAAAATAGGTTGATAAGCAAAAACAAAAAACAAAAAAAAAAAACAAATCAATTAATAGGTTCACAGCCGATTGATGAAAAAGATTTATTTTACACAACAACAATTTATTTTTCTCTATAATCTCCTTCTTTGTCAATGCACTCAATTCTATTGTGAATGTTAATCATGTCAGTTCAAGGTTGTCGATAATAACTACTTTTCAGTCAAGGGATATAAATCGGGGACTTGAATAAGATTTTCAAAATCCGAAAGCTTACACCGTAATAGAAGTTTTTTTTTCTTCAGTTTTGTCTTGCGTATATATATATATGTATATATATATATATATATATATATATATATATATATATATATATCCTCTTGGAAATTATTTTCGACCACTAATATTACATATATATATATATATATATATATATATATATATATATATATATATATATATCCGTGTGTGTGCGTGCATACCTACATATGTGTATCTACTTGTTAATGTGAGTATAGGATTATTTGAATGCTCAGTCCATAATGAAATATCTGACATTTGATTAGTCCTTTCAGATCTCGTATAAGTTTGCCATTGGTCAATTCTATATCAAATCGGACCAATAAACGGATGTCTTTTTTTATTATTCTTATTCGTCTGCGCAGTTTAATCTTTGTTACGAATTCTCGGCTGTCTACTGATGCAATTAAAATGGTTTTACTGCTCATAAAAACCTCCATTAAAAGTATAAAAGCTATACTTTAAGATTACAAAACTCTTGCACAACACCGTTGATAATTTTCTTTTTTAACTTATAGCTGTAATACGTGGAAGTTCTATTTGGAAGTTGAATTCAATGATACACGGACATGTCCTTTTTCTGATACGTTCCTGAGGCTAGCATATTTCGTTGATTACTTTTTTTATGTCTCGGGTTTTCATGGTTGTTATACAATATTTATGACTGTCTTATTTATTTTCCTTTTCATTTCATTTACGTCGTTTCTTCTTTTTTCTAATACATTGGTCATTGGTCATTTTTATCGTTTTCTGTCTTGATTAGAATGAATTATGTTAGATAGTGTTATGGTCCAAGTTCCTTGTACCACGGTGATGGTCCAAGGTAGAACCAATGAAGAATAACTCGAACACAGGTATGGAATAACACAGATATATTACAAACAGAAATATGTACAAAGAAGTAGAAGTATTAGTAATGACTATCAGATTTGGTTAGAGTGAACTATGTTGTCTCGACAAGTATCACTATTCCAGTGTCTTACAGTAATCGTCTGTCTCTGCCTCTGTGACTGTGACCTGACTGACTGCTGCTCCCTC
Organism: Acanthosepion esculentum; assembly: GCA_964036315.1. Classification (NCBI taxonomy): domain Eukaryota; kingdom Metazoa; phylum Mollusca; class Cephalopoda; order Sepiida; family Sepiidae; genus Acanthosepion; species Acanthosepion esculentum. The sequence goes on along the minus strand of OZ038509.1, from coordinate 66,423,482 downwards.
TTGAGGCGCAGTATTTATGATGTCCGGAACAGTCAATTATTATTATGGGTACGCGTCCACAACACCCCCCTTCCGAGGCTTTTGCGTAGCAGGTGTTTTTTAATATCTTTTTTTCTTTGGATCTATTTCCAAAGGTTCTGTTAACTTTCATTTTCTGGAGGATTTTCTTGGTTCTGGCTTTGTTTGCAGTCTTTTCATATCAAATGTATCGAAAATCGTGTCCATTACCTCTTCTTGAGGTGGACCGTTAGCATCCTGTAACGGCCTCTTCCTTATTTGGTTTACGTGTCTTCTATGTGAGAATTTTTGTCGCTGTACTATGTAAGCCATATTTCCGATGCTTTTCTCAATTGTCCCTTGCTCCCAGTAAGATGTATTATTTTTATATGCTTAAAAAATCTTTTTCGCCTGGGAGGAATTTTCTTTTTGGTACGTAGGGCTGTGTTACTTGTTTCGTTTGACTTGGTAGCAATTTATCAAAAGTTGATCTGATTTTTCTAGCGAATATCACTTCTGCGGGTGATAATGTCGATGGTGTAGCATTATTTGGCGTTATTCGATATACCTGAAGAAATTGCTGTAATGATTTCTCCGTAGGCACATCGTATGCTTTTCGTAACGCTCTTTTGGGTGTATCAACAAATCTCTCCGCGTGTCCTTTGATCTTGGGTGATAAGGCGGGGATATTATATGTTTGACTTGATAAATTTTGCAAAATTCTTGGAAGTCTGCTGATGTGAATTGCGTTCCATTATCTGTGACTAGGCAATCCACTACTCCAAACCGAGCGAATAGCTCGTGGAGGCAATTTATGGTCGTTTCTGAAGTAGGATCTTTGCAACGAAACACCTCCGGCCATTTACTATAACTATCCACTATGATTAAATAGTAGAACCTGTCAATTGGTCCTGCATAATCTGCGTGTATTCTTGACTACGGACGATCAGTCTCTGGCCATGGCTTATGTATGATTGGCGGTGCTTTGGTTGCTAAGTTACAACCCTTGCACATTTCCACCACCTGAGTAATATCCTGGTCCATATTTTTCCAATATACAAAGCTTCGCATTAGCGACGTCATTCCATTTTCCCAGGATGGCCCCTATGGAAATCCTTTAAGATTCGCTTTTGTAATGTTTTCGGAATTACAACCCTTTCGTTATAAAGTAGCACATTATCGCATAGAGTAAAAGCTGACCGATATTTGCTCATTTTTTCTGTTATTTTTGCTTCTGTTTCTTTTAGGAATTCGTCATATTTGGCTTCATTTTTATGTCTTGCAATGTGACTGGGAGGTTTCTAACCGTACAACATAGTACTGTCCTGATAGCTTCTTCATTTCGTAGGGCTGCGATTTTATTGCTGTTGACCTTTCAGGGTCTGGTCGTCTTCCATCTTGATTTATGATATAACCAAGGTATTTGATTTCCTTCATGAAAAAATCGCATTTGTTTTCTTTTACTTTGAATCCATAGCTTTGTATTCTCTTAAACACCTTTTGTACATGTTGCCAGTGTTGTTCAACGCTTTCGCTATTAATCAATACGTCATCCAGCTATGCAATCGTGTACTCTAGTCCGGCAAGCATCGTATCCATTGTCTGTTAGAATATAGCCGGTGCGACCTTAATCCCAAATGGTAATCTTTGGTATCTGTACAATACTTTGTGTGTGTTTGTGCACAGTAGTTTTGAACTTTCCTCATCTACTGGAATTTGCAAGTACGCGTCACTTCAATCTATTTTTTAAAAAAAATGTTCCGCCATTTAATTTAGTGAATACTTCTTCTGGAGTGGGTAGAGGATAGTGGTAGTCCTTTATTGCTGCGTTCAAACCCGTAGAAAAATCAGCGTAAACTCGAATTTCTCCTGATTTCTTTTTGACGTAGACCGTCGGAGCGGCCCATTTACTGTATTCTACTTTTGTCAATATGCCAGTGTTTTCAAGTCTAGTCAATTCTTGATCAATTTTTCTATTGACGCAAACGGTAAGCTCCTTTTTTTCTTGAAGAGAGGTTGAAAGTTTTCTTTTATTTCGATATTTGCTGCCATTTTCTTACATCTTCCGAGACCTGCTGAAAATACTTCGGGGAAACTCGTTTTTAGTTTCTCTTTTAATTTGTCTGCCTCAGTTGGTAAGCTTTTTACATTTTGGCAGTACGTACTTATTGGCAGATCCTACAGTTCAAATTTTTGCATCCAGTCCGTTCCGAATAGGTATTCTGTATTTCTTAATACGTACATTTTTAACTTTTTCGTCATTCCATTAAATGTTACGTTTGTAATTACTTCACCCTCGAATATTATCTTTCTCCCCGTAACTGATCTAGCAATTTTATCCGTTTTTAACATGGCAGGTTTGTTCAGTTTTCTCCATGTTTGCAGGTTTATAATAGTTAAGTCTGAGCCTGAATCCAGCTGTAGCCGGACTTTTCTGTTTTGCATTTCAACTTGTACGTATTTTCGTATGTTAGTCTCATCCGGTTGGTCAGTCCTCGTGATTCTTATTCTGCTTTTGCTTTCTCTTCTAGACCAACAATGAGAACTTTTGTGTCCTATTTTATTGAATGTTAGACAAGTTTGAAAACGGTATGTACAGTCTTTAAACCAATGCCAAGTCTCACAGCGATAGCATGGATGGGTGGTAGTTTTTTCTGATATTGATTTTTAGAATTAGAAAATTTTGTTTTACCTGTTTTTGAGAGGGGGGAATGGTTTGGTTTGTTTGTGAGGGGGGAAAGTTGGTTTGTCTTCGTACTTTACGTATGTGCGCGATGTCAGCTTCTTCTGTGTCTTTTGAGTCTTTCTTCACACTGGCAGTCTTAGGTTAGTTTTTGAAGTGTCAAATCTTGTTTACTCTCCAATTTAGTAAGGATTCTGCCCTCATTTCCGCATCTTTGGTTGAAACTAGACCTTGGACGTATGTTAAGCATTTGAAAATGTCCGCGCTGAGTTCCGATAATTTAAAATCATCACAATATTTGTTAAGCATAGACGCGAAAGTTATGTAACCTTCGCTGTCCTTTTTTGTTAGGTTCAGACACTTCCATCTTTTGTGGAATAGTGAGGTATTATCTCTGAAAAGTTCTGTTAGCAGTTTTAGGGCTTCTTTGAACGTTAACTCATTTGTTTTTCTTGGAAGGATATAATCTACGAATTTGGTATATTCGCATGTGACTAATTTTCTTAGTAATAGACGTACTTTACGTGCGTCTGACCAATCTTTGCAGTCAAATTCATATAGATCTTCGTACTTTCGGACGTAATTTGCAAAAGTTTTGTCTTCGTCGGGTGCGTACGTGAAATCTTCGATAGTACTCCAAATAGCGTCTTGTGAGAGAACTGTTTCGTTCTCGGAATGTTGCTCTTTATTTGACATTACACGTAGCAATAATTCCTGTAATTCCAGATATTTCTGTTCGTTTTTTGCTGATGTTGAAATTGGATTTTGATAAGTTCCACAATGGTTGACTTAAAATCTTCCATGTTGACGTATTTTTGTGTACGTATTTTACTTTAGTGTAACCTGACATTCTGAAACCTGTGTACGCAAAAAAATTCCTTTGTTGCTAGTGAAATTCCTCTTTTTTATCTTCGCGTAGAACTTGTTTTTTAGAGTTTAATCGTCAACCACTGTTATGTGCGACGGATAGGAAAAAAAGCTATGTCCTCTGCGTAGTGATTTTCTTTTTCTCTTGGGGGTTTCCAGGTCGCCACTTGTTATGTGTGACGTATAGCAAAAAAAAGTATGTCCTCCGCGGAGAGAGTTCGTATTTCTTTAGGGGTTACCTCGTCGCCACTTGTTATGTGCGACGGATAGCAAAAAAATATGTCCTCCGCGTAAAGAGTTCATTTTTGGGGGTTACCTCGTCGTCACTTGTTATGGTCCAAGTTCATTGTACCACGGTGATGGTCCAAAGGTAAGACCAATGACGAATAACTCGAACACAGGTATGGAATAACACAGATATATTACAAACAGAAATATATACAAAGAAGTAGAAGTATTAGTAATGACTATCAGATTTGGTTTGAGTGAACCATGTTGTCTCGACCATTATCACTATTCCAATGTTCTTACAATAATCGTCTGACGCGACTGTCTCTAACTCTGACTGACTGCTGCTCCCTCTTGAGGCGCAATATTCATAATGTCCGGAATAGTCCATTATTATTATGGGTAAATTCCCATAACAGATAGATAAATAGATAAAAAAAGACCTTACTTTAAAGGATCATAGAGATTGAGAATGATAGATAGAAAGAAAGGCAGTCGATAACTAATGGCAGACACTCAGAGATAGATAGATAGATAGATAGATAGATAAAATAACAAACTGAGATAGATAGAAGGATGGACAGAAAAATAGAGAGAAAGAGAGAGGGAGATAGAGATAGTGAATGATAGATAGATAAGAGATAATGAACACACAAATATAATGATAGATACGTAGAAAATTATCAGCCTGCGACACACACACACACACACACACACACACACACACATATATATATATATATATATATATATATATATTATTAGATAAATGATGATAATCAGACTGACATAGATATATAGATATACAAACAGACAGGCAGACAGACAGATAGATATATATAGAAATATATATATATATATATATATATATATATATATATATATATATATATATATAGATAGATAGATAGATAGATAGATAGATAATGAACAGGTATATATATATACATATATATATATAGATACATATATAGATAGATAGATAGGAACAGACTTAGGTAGATAATGAACACACACACACGAACGCACACACATAGAAACATACACATACACATATATATATATATATATATATATACATATATATATATATATATATATATATATATATATATATATATATATATATATATATAAGAGATAGATAATGATCAACCTGAGATAGATGTATGATAAACAAACAGACAGGCAAACACACACACAGATAGATAGCTAGATAGATAGATAGATATTGAACAATTTGAGATAGATACAAACTGAGAAAGGTATAGATAGATATGAAGAGACATATGTATATATATATATATATATATATATATATATATATATATATATATATATATATATATATATATATATGTCTATATAGGTAAGTAGATAGATACGTACATACTGAGATCAATAGATAGATCGGATAATAGATATGTAATAAACAGTCTGATATACATAGATAGAGATATTTAAATCATGAACAGACAGGTTGATAGATAAATAGATAGACATATAATGAACTAAGAGATAGATAGATAGATAGATAGATAGATAGATAGACTTAAATAGATATAGGCATAGATATATAGATAGATAACGAATAGACTGATATATATTGATAAATTGATAAATACACACACACACACACATATATATATATAGGTAGGTAGGTAGGTAGGTATATAATGAATAGATTGCGATAGATAGATACGTACAGACTACGATATATAGATAGATAGATAGATAATAAACAGATATTAGATAGATAGATTTCGATAGATAGATAGATAGATAGATAGATATATAGATAGATAGATAGATAATAAACAGACATAGATAGATAGATAGATAGATAGATAGATAGATAGATAGATAGATAGATAGATAGATAGATAGATAGATAAGAACAGACTGTAAAATTAATGCCGTGTTCTTAAATGAGTAAATGGTCTGATTTTCTTTTGGTCTAAAAGAACAACTGCATTTCAGTATTCTAGTGTTTGAGTTTTAGAATGAAATCAAAACTTTAGGAAACATTTTATATTTTTCTTCATTGGTGGATTTTTGTCGTGCTACCCGAAAACTTGAAAATATTTTTGATTCAATGATCTGCATATTTTTGATATATATTTTCCAATATCCTTCGGCTCTGTCTGCATATAGTTTACGCATGTTTTTTGGTAGTAAGAACATTCTTTTGATTTTAGTTATCAGTCGAGATAAAATGATAATTACACAGACAGATGGAGCAACTGTTTAAAAGGTGGTGCCAGTTTCTTTCATTAATCGTCGAAGAATTAGAAAATTTCAAATGGATCATATCAAAGACCATGGAAATTTTCTTTTGATGTTAGTCATCTCTCGTCTTGAAATGGTTCTTAGACACGATAATGCAACTGTTTAATCTCTGTCAATTTCTTTATTTAATGCTTGACGAAAAAGATAATTTCAAATGGATCCTATCAAAGACCATGAGAGTTCTCTTTTGATTTTAGTTATATCTCCTGTTGAAATGGTTTCTTAGACAACACGATCATGCAACTGTTTAAATGCTACCAATTTATTTCATTAAACTTCGATGAATTAGAAAATTTCAAATGGATATATCAAAGTGTTATGGGTCCTTACCTATAACTACAGAATGAACTCTTCCTAACACTATGTATACTACGCCTCTGAAGAGAGAGAGAGAGAGGAATCGAGTCGAGCCGATAGTAGTTCACTCCAAACCAGACTGACAGTCATACTAACAACTTCCACATCTTGTATTATTATTCCGTGTAATATATCTTCGTTATTTCTGCTCTTGTGTTCGTGTTGTTCTTCCATGGTCCTAACCTAGACCATAACAATGGCGACGAGGATATTGAAGAAACGAATTCTACGCGGAAAATCTAAAAGAAAAAAAAACTTTTTGCTATCTGTCGTCCATAACAGAGGCGACGCGGGTATTGAGAAAGAAAAAAAAACAAGTTCTACGCGAAGATAAAAAAAAGAAAAAAAATTTTTGGACACCAACCTTAACAGTGGTAACGAAGACACGAATTTTACCTGTCAGCCAAAACAGAATCGAATTCTACGCAGGAAAATCTTTTCGTACTAAGGTTCCAGAACAACAGGCGACAAAGACCTGAAGTCCACACTGAGAAAAAAGGAAAAATCGTTACACAAAATTACGTTGTAAACATGGAAGACTTTGAGACAACCATATTGGAACTAATGAAAATGCAATTAGAGTAGCAACAAAGAAAATGAGGAAATACAGACTAGGCTTGAAGAAGAACAATTAGAAATTCAACAGAAAAACGAAGAGAATCAAATCGAACTACAAGAATTACTACTACGGGCAGTAACAAATAAAGGACAAAATTCTGGAAATGAAGCGGCATTCTCACAAAATGCTATATGGAGCTCTATCAAAGACTTCACTTATGCACCGGACGAAGACAAAACCTTCGCGGCTCACTTCAGAAGATATGAAGATCCATATGCAAAGGCCTCAAGCAATTTCAGAACCGCGGAAATCAAGCAGAAAAAGAAAATTTACAGAGCCTTTGATGATTATTCCAAAGAGGAAAAAATATTAAAGACCCCTGCGAGGTAAAAGCTTGCGAGGGGGTATTATGGGTCGTTTACCTATAACTAGGGAATGAACTCTTCCTAACACTATGTATACTACGCCTCTCAAGAGAGAGAGAGAGAGAGAGAGAGAGAGACGAATCGAGTCGAGCCGATAGTAGTTCATTCCAAACCAGACTGACAGTCATACTAACACCTTCCACATATTGTATTATTATTCCGTGTAATATATCTTCGTTATTTCTACTCTTGTGATCGTGTTGTTCTTCCTTGGTCCTAACCTGGACCATAACACAAAGACATTGGAAATTTTCTTTTGATTTTAGTTACCTCTCGTGTGGAAATATTTTCTTAGACAACACGATCATGCAACTGTTTAAATGCTACCAATATCGTTCATTAATGATTGATGAATTAGACAATTTCAAATTGATCATATCAATGACCATGGAAATTTTCTTTTGATTTTAGTCGCCTCTCGTGTTGAAATGGTTCTTAGACAACAGGATCATGCAACTGTTTAAACGGCATCAGTTTATTTCATTTATTATCGATTGATAATACAAATAGATCATAGGAAAAATCTTGGAAATTCCCTGAACGAATCAGATTCATTTTCCATGTCCTCTCCCTTCACGTTGTGTGATTGTAACGATTGATATCATTGTCTATATCTAATTGGCTATAATTACTTCATACTTTAAATGATCCGACTGGAAATCTGCAAATAACTTATTAAGGCAATCTTTTTTCTTCTTGTAATCGCACCGTCCCCATTCTACCAGAATGATCGAGTTGTGTTACAATTATTGTTACGAATAATAGAATCGGTGAAGCTAGTTTAATGTCTCGTCTAATGAATTGCATTTACTCTCGCAGAAACATCTTGGAAATGTTCTGATTTTCTTCCCTGGGTGGATATGTCTCAGCCGCTTTCATTTTCAGGTTCTACTCTTCGCAATTTCTGGAAATGTACGTGTAGTGTATTTGTTGGCGGCCCGAACTTAGAAATCGCCAAATAGTAGAGACATTTATGTGATTGTGTTCCTCGTGGTAGAAAGATCTATAAACCTTATCCTGATCAGGGAACAAGGGATGGACATCTACTCCTGTTCAATAGGCATGGAATGAGTGCGGAGTGGATTTTAGGTGATGAGCCTAGCTACTTCATTTTTTAACTTTTGGGGAAAAGACTCGTGAAATACGAAATAATTCATGTTAACTTATGCCGTAATATATGTTCTGGTGTCTACAACAAACTCAAAAATCAGCTGGTAAAACTTAATGCACTCTTGTCGCATCAAATTTTCTGTATTGATAAGCAACGCTCTAATTTAAATAGATTCGAAATGAAACAAGTTGGTGGAGGGGCTGATAAGATGTTTAATAATTAATAAAAAAAATGGGAAGACAAAATACACACGACAAAATGAAAGATCGTAGTAAAATTACGTTCTAGAGAAACCAACAAACAAAAATTAACAAATAAAATAAAATTCAAAGTCTGACAAAGGCATTAAAACATCTACAACAAGATTGCACAAGGCAAAATAATTAACATACGGGCTCTATAAATACTCCCTTCCATTCTTGAACTACGGACGAACAATGGTGTTTGGAGAAAAAATATAGCTACGACCAGCTTCCCTCGGTCAGCAGCTTTCAACATTTTTTTTTTTTTTGCAAAATATAAACAAATACCAGAAAAGAAAACAACAATAAAAAAATTACCAACAATACATTTTAGTTAAAATCAAAAAAGAATTACTAGCAATATATTTTTTGTGAAATAAAACAAAATTAACTACAGTACTTTTTTTTGTAAAATAAATTAATAATGCTGCCAAGAAAATTAAATTTTTGCCATTAAAGAGTTGATATACCGCTAAGCAAACAAAAAACGAAGAATAAATAAATGTTAAATCTGAACAGAAGTTATAAATCAAAGTATTGCCTGAAATTGCTATTAGAAAATTGATGTTTGAAATTAGATTCCGTAATTGACCTTTGACACTCAACATATTTTACTGTTGCCATTTCTAAGGAATATGTTGAGGAAAGAGAATTTAGAAAATTTGACAATCGCAGGGACACATCTTGAAGACCAGTGGGATAGAGGAAAGCACTACCTAAGCTAATTAATGAGGTTGTATAAATGTTTGATACAACAGGGATTAGGAGAGAAAGTAAAAATAAAAACTTTATATTGAGGGGTCTCCCCTTTTTACACAAATGGACTCACCCGAGGTATACATATACTACTATCAGTGAATACCCGGACAGTCTGTATTAGAGGAGGGTAGCACAAGAGTCACCGTCTCGAGTACCTAGACTCAGTAAGGAGTCATTCCGCGATACTTCAATACCAAGACTGTATATATATTATTGCTACTAACCCGCATTCCTGGATCTACTAACCCGTATTACCAGTTTGTATTATTACGTTAATACATTTATTTTCTTTATCCATTCCTGGCGTTTGTTATTCATTGATATCGGATTTCATCTCGGAATCCACAACACTTTATTAAGAGCTACAAAGGACAGGAAAATGTGGAGAGCCAATGTCGCCACGTCCTGTAGATTAGCATCACGAACTTGAATTCGGAATTATTATTTATATTTGAATTCCTGGGATGAGGAATTATCATTATTTACACGTGGAATATTGTCTTCATCTTTGTTATTGCTATCACAAGGTTTCGACTGTTTTTACCTGGACTTCTTCAGGTGCTTGTCAATCCGCGTAAGCTTCATGGATTGTTGAAACGAAGACATTGTTTTATCTGAGGAGCAGATTGTTCTCTTTCTGCTTTCCATGTCAAGGGATATCTTGTTCTTATTTGGTAGTAAATATTATTAACTCATTTATTGCCCTCACCGTTTTCCCTTGCACGACAAGGAATTTACATTCAGATAGCATTTACATGGAACTGCTGTTTTGAACAAAAATCCAATGTGGATGCTATCCTGATCTTCAAGGGTCAATCGCTATCTATCGTCCTTATTATCATGATCTTCACTTCCTCTTAAATTTATACCCTGTTGGCTGAGGCTTTTGAATACACCAACTGAACCCCTGCCGAGGGGCAAACCTCCACCAACAAGGCGTCATGGGTATAATGATAAACTACATCCGCGTCCTGGGTATGACGATAAAATACACCCAGCAGCAAAATTATTACCAGTAATAAAAATCTTGTCGGCATTAAAAAATTCATTGAGCTTGATATGCCATAGAACAAAGCAAAGCAAACCAAATGAATCCTTTTAAATTTAATAATTTTCTATCACGGGTGTATCTGATCCATTGTATTAGATAAGTCATAGTAGGAATAAAACTACCCAAATGACTACTCAATAAAAACAATAATCTTTAGTCTGCGCGTATTGTTTAGCGTTCCATTATACTATGGATTATAATTCTTATAGCCATTTTAAAATCAATTTATCGACAATTCCAAGTGACCTTGATGGTAATAATGAAGGTGTACTTAATTATAAGTAAGTCATTATGTAATTGACAATCAATTGAACCTGAGGTCAAAGGTTATTTTCGAATAATTACTTGTTAATTATTAATCTATTTACCATTTGGAGCGTTGCTTATCACCTCCCGCCTAATGTTGATAATTAAGAATTTAATTAAGACCAGATCAATACACCGAATCGACTAAATCATTTCTTTCGAATCATTATCAAACAATTTTCAACTTCTTTGAATCAGCTGATTTTTTTAAATATTTCACAGTCGAGAGAAGTTTTTAAAAATCGACCAATCGAAACGAGCGACATTTCTGTAAATCAGTTAATAAGCATTTGCTGCCTTTGATCATCGGTCTATGCTGAAGAGCACCTGCTGAAAAGGAGTCCCGTTTTATATGCAGTCAAATACGAAATATAAATATAGATAGCAGCCAGTGATAGATAGATAGATAGATAGATAGATAGATAGATAGATAGATAGATAGATAGATAGATATGAACAGAAGCAGATAGATACATAGATAGATAGATAGATAGATAGATATGAACAGGCTCAGATAGATAGATAGATAGATAGATAGATAGATAGATAGATAGATAGACATGAACAGGTTTACAAAATAGATAGCTAGATAGATAGATAGATAGACAGATAGATAGATAGATAGATAGATAGATAGATGTGAACAGAAGCAGATAGATAGATAGATAGATAGATAGATAGATAAGGAAAAAAGATGATATGTAGATAGATATGAAAAGTCTGATCTATATTGTTATATCGTGTGTTATACGATATAAACAATAAAGTAATCCCGATTACAATAACCCAAGAAATCAGGTAACAAATAACAATGGATTATTGTACGTAAAGTACAAATGAGCAAGAGTTCGTAATACTAAGGGAAACAGGAGATAAGTCGCGGAGGTTCGTAATTCTCTCTCTCTCTCTCTCTCTCTCTCTTTCTCTCTCTCTCTCTCTCTACTTTCGTATAATTTTTCTTTTTTTTATTTGGTAACATCCTATCGAACACTGAACGTATTTTCCCTGCAAACATAATTTCTGCAGGTGATAGATTAGCGTTTGTATTCTGATTTGGTGTTATCCTATATACCGCTAAAAACATTTGTAAGCTTTTTTCTTCAGTGTCGATTCCGTTATTTTTTCTTAATGCTCTCTTGAATGTGTCGACAAACCTTTCTGCCTGTCCGTTTGATCTCGGATTGTACGTCGGCGTTGTTACGTGTTCAATTGCCAACGAATCACAGTAATCTTTGAATTCCTTCCCGGTAAACATAGTAGCATTGTCGCTTACAATTGTATTTACTACTCGAAAACGACTAAATACTTCGTCTAACGCTTTTATGGTGTTTGAAGCTGTCGGGTGTTTATACCTATAAACCTCAGGCCATTTTGGAAAACTATCTACGATTACTAGATAATAGTATCCCTTTAATGGTCCTGCATAGTCAGTATGAATACGTGTCCACGGAACGTCCGTTTTTGGCCAGGGTTGAGTCCTTATCGGTGGAGCATTACATTGCTTTATAATATTTTCTATATCCTGGTCCATTCTAGGCCAATAAACGTAACATCTCATTAACGACTTCATTCTGGAGATTCCAGGATGGCCCATCTGAAACTCTTTCAAAAATCTTTTTTGTAGGACACGCGGTTTTACGACTCTGTCTGCATATATCAGCGTTTGGTCGCATATCGAATATGGAAACACCCTTAAACCTTTTTTCTTCTTTTCGTTTCATCTTGCCTGATACTTCATGTTAATAATATATTCATACATTTTCGCTGCTTTTTTTTATTCCTTTCAGTGTCACTGGTAGCTCTCTAACGGTGTTAACAAGTACTTCCGCTAGTTCTTTTTCCTCTTTTAGTGCTGCTATAACCGTTTCTTCCAGCAATTCAGAGTTTTTCGGGATTTATCTAGATAGACCATCTGCTTGTGCGATTTTACTTGATGGAAAGTATTGCATTTTGAAATTGTAGTTGAGTAAAATGATACTCCATCTCTGTAATCTATTTGCAGTATGGGCTGGTACGCCTTTTTTCGAACCAAAAATCGACAGTAGTGTTTTATGGTCCGTTTGCAAAACGAACGATCTACCATAATAAACCTGTGAAAATTATTTAATGGCGTAAATTATTCCCAGAACTTCTCTTTCTATCTGACTATAATGTTTTTTTTTCCGCAGGAAATAAGGTTCTTGATGCGTGTGCAATCGGTTTCGTTGATCCGTCCTCGAATTTGTGTAAAAGTACCGCACCTACACCATATTCGCTTGCATCTGATGCTACAATTAATTCCTTTTTCGGATCGTAATGTCCTAATGCTAAATTTTTATTTTTTGAAATGTTTCTTCACATTCATTTGTCCAGGACCATTTCTTACCTTTCCTTAATAACTCGTTTAACGGAGCTCTCAGCGCGTGCATTTTAGGAATATATAAACTATAATAATTTGCTAAACCCGGGAATGATTCTAATTTTGTTACATGAACCGTTATAGGCATATTTCTAAAAGCTTCTGTTATATTTAGGTTCGGCTTTCTTTCTTTATGATCAATTATTTGACCAAAATATTAAATTTTGTTCATGCAGAAATCGCATTTGTCAAGGCCCACTTTAAATCTTCTTGAATTCTTCTCGAACATGATTTTTGTGCTCTTCCAAATTTTGGCTCTTTTTCAATATGTCATCTAAGTATGCCATTGCGAATTCAAGACCAGCCAGCATGGTATCCATAATTTGTTGAAACACACTTGGGGCTACCTTCAACTCGAACGGAAAACATTTTAAGTTGTATAGACCTCTATGTGTATTGATAGTTAGATACTTTGTACATTCTTCATAGGCGACATACTAGAAGAAGGCATAGCCACATGAACTTGCGTAGGCGACATACTAGAAGAAAGGCGTAGCCAAATGATGTTGCGTAGGCGACATAGTAGGATAAGGCAGAGCAACATGAAGTTGCGTAGGCGACATACTAGATGAAGGCATAGCCACATGTAGATGCGTAGGCGACATACAAGAAGAAGGCGTAGCGACATGAAGTTGCGTGAACGACATACAAGAAGAAGGCATAGCCACCTGAAGTTTCGTAGGCGACATACTAGAAGAAGACATAGCTACATGAACATGCGTAGTCGACTTACTAGAAGAAGGTATAGCCACATGAAGTTGCGTAGGCGACATACTTGAAGAAGGCATAGCCACATCAAGTTGCGTGAACGACATACTAGAAATTCTTCTAATTCTTTTCCACAACCAGTATCTCCTTGCGGCTCGATGGCATTATCGCCTACTTCTCTCTTCCTGAAACCTGTTCTTTTATTGTCCTTTCTCGTCAATAAATTCTTCTAATTCTTTTCCACAACCAGTATCTCCTTGCGGCTAGATGGCATTATCGCCTACTTCTCTCTTCCTGAAACCTGTTCTTTTATTGTCCTTTCTCCTCAATAAATTCTCCTAATTCTTAACCGCAACCAGTAAATGCTTGCGTCTTGATGGCATTATCATTTTGCTTGGGGTGAAATGATTTTTTTAAAAAATGCCACATCAGTCGAAGTTTTTTTTTATCCCTATGTGTCGCAGATGTTGCATTATAATTCCTCTTTTATTGTCATTTCTTCTCACCTCTCCTCATTTTCAGCACACTGTTGTATATATATATATATATATATATATGTGTGTGTGTGTGTGTTTGTGTGTGTGTGTGTGTATGTGTATATGTGTACACACACAGAGAAAGATAGAGTAGCGCGCATACACAGGTGAGAGTGATAATATATATATAAAAGCACGTCAGGTTATATGATGGTTCCGTATAGGATACAGGTTCGATTCCTGTCGGAGGACGCATATTTTCTATGAAAATTTCTCGGACTTTCAAGCCGGTTACCGTTGTTAATACTGTTTATTATAAACAGAACATTTACTTAAATCTTTTATCTATAAAAAGAACTTGTGTGTGTGTGTGTGTGTGTGTGTGTGTGTGTGTATATAATGTTTCAATCATTCATAATTAGGTGATTACTTTGGGTGAGTCGAATTGTCGTTATTCTTACGAAGGACTGCTAGAAAAGTCTCGGCCGGCCCACTTTCCAAAAATAATAATGTAATTAACAAAAATCGAGAATTACATCTTTTGGAAGGGTTAAATACATTTGGGAAAAGCTGTGCCAGGTGCGTTGAAATGCCCGATCAATACGTGAAACATCAAAACGATGTTTCATGTCTAGGCCTTTATTCTTTTTCGTCAGTTAATTTTTCAACACCCCTTGAATTATTATTATTATTGTCTTATACTATTGTTCACCCAATACAAGGCTCAAGAGTCTGTCAAGTTAGAGTCTTACTGACTGAGTACATTGTAAGGGTATACATCTAGCACATTGTAAGGGTATAAATGGAGAAAGGAAAAAGTGTATTTTATGATATTTAAGATAGATAACGGTTGGCTCTAGACTTGAAAAGGTAAAGATTGAATTGATTTAGAACGTAGCCTTTCGGGAACCTTTTCTAAAGGTAACAGAACTTCCTGTTTAGCAAATGAACACAAATGGAATGAGGATTCATTATCCCCGATACATGGCATGGGGTGTCATACGCTGCGAAGGTCTAAATTATTATTATTATCAGCTTTTATTGGCCCTCATCTTCTTTTAGGGCAAATGCTGACCTGCTGCATTTGTATGAGAATTCAATCATTCTTTATTGCAAAGAATGTTACAGTTGAAAAGGAACCTACTTACGGATCAAAATCCATTGTATAAAGCCAAAGAGAGTGAAGCCTTACAACATAATTATAATATTGAATACGAAAATGCGATGGATTGTTTGTCAAACGGAAACAAAATAATTTCGTTGTTGATTAATAGAAATATTTTACTTAAAGGTATACAATAATGACGGGAGATTTACATTTTATAGACACCAGCACACCTACACCTACGCAAACACCTACGCAAACATCTTCGCAAACACCTACGCACGCCTACGCCTACGCCCACGTTATTACCTACGCATGTAAATGCTTGTGTGGGCGAATATTTTCACTCGAAACTTTGGTATCAGACATATATGAAAAGAGTCAGATAGATGGGAACAGAATGAGATACAGAGAGAGATATGAATATATTGAGATACATATAAACATAGATAGATAGATAGATAGATAGATATGTAGGTAGGTAAGTAGATAGATAGATAGATAGTTAGTTAGATAGATAGATAGATAGATAGATAGATAGATAGATAGATAGATAGATAGATAGATAGATATGAACATAATGAAACTGATATAAACAGAGATAGATATGAATAGAACACAGATAGATATAGATAGACTGAGACAGACAGATAGATAGATAGATAGATAGATAGATAGATAGATAGATAGATAGATAGATAGATAGATATGAACAGACTGAGATAGTGAAATAGATGTGAACAGACTGAGATAGATAGATAGATAGATAGATAGATAGATAGATAGATAGATAGATAGATATGAACAGACTGAGATAGTGAAATAGATGTGAACAGACTGAGATAGATAGATAGATAGATAGATAGATAGATATGGATAGAACAGAGATAGATATTAACATAGATAGATAGCTAGATAGATAATGAGAAAGATGTAAAATAGAGGTTCATGTCTTTTCCCTGTTCAGGATATGGTTTACCGGTTCTCTTTCTTTCTTTTACCAACACCGCAGTGATTTACTGTCTTAAATATTTGGTGATCAGACTAACCAGTGGCTGTGACTTTCCTATGTGAGGTTACCGGGTCGGCAGTTCGCTGGCTGCTGCTTCCAACTGGTACTTAAGATCCCGAATTCTTTGTTAGCTCTTAGAGAGGTTTCTCTGATCAACAGACGCACACCTGGGTATCTGTGGCGCTATTTCGCGCATGCGTAAATGTATCTGCATGTATTTCCGGTGGGCAACCCTGAAGTCACACTATGCTCTGTTTTCAGGCCTGTTATATCTGGTTTATATTAACATTGACGACAGATAGTGACAATTCCGGTCTCTCTCTCTCTCTCTCTCGTTTTTGCAGTGAAGAATCTTTCCTCTTACAGCCGTCGCCAGATAGCTTTGCCCTCTGTGAAACTAACTTAAATTCTTCCATTGCTACCAATGAATTATTGGCTCTTTGCCGAAAAGATTCCAGCATTCACATGCCTGACCTTGTTGTTTACACCCGATATAATCTACCGATGTCCAGGGAATTGTCTCTCGAGGCCGCAAACTACTCTTTCGTGTGCTTCCGTCTTTCGTTATTAAACTCTGTTAGCAACCTTTTTTCCTAAATCGCTTCCCCTCTTCCCAGGACTGTAGTATATTAGACATAATTGCTGACAGTATAGAAAAGGCAATTTCTCCTCATCCATCTGTGAACATCTTTGTCTTTGGTGACTGACTTTAATGCTCACCACGACACGTGGTTTAAACATCCTAAAGGTGTCCAGACATTAAATGTTTCCATTTCTTCATCCCTTGCTCAAATCGTGGACTTCTCTACTCGTTACAAAAGCAAAAACCGAGCAACAGTCTTCTCTACTTGTCTTATTTCTTACTTCCTCTGCTCGCTCTTACGGAGCTTCGAAAAACTGCCCCCTTGGTAATTCTAACTACTCTATTGTTTGCTACTGATATTCCGTTCCGATCCTTTATGAAACATGGACTTATAAAGAGGACTTATTTCTGTTACCAGAACGCTGATTGGAACACATTCCTTGATTTCATCCGTGGCGCCCCTTGGACTTTACACAGACTATTGTAAAATGTGCCACTGTGTTTTCTTCTTGGATCAATGCCGGTATAGATGCTTTCATCCCTTTGTCGGAAATACCAGGTAAAATCACATACCTCCCTATGGTTCACACCAGCATGTTCGGCCATCATAGCACACAGGAACTACAATTTCCGGCTATACCAGCCTGACAGCTCTCATCACATTAGGCGCCTATTCTTTGCTGCTCGTAATAAATATAGGCGAGTTCTTGAAGGAGCAAACTGCCAGTTTGCCGATAGAATGAGGCAGCGCATAGAATTTGACTCTCACGATGACTGGCGGCTCTGTAATAAGGCATTAAATAAGTGTTAGGTCTCTATTCCTCCCCTCTTCAATCAATATAACCTGTTATCCTCCTCTGCTGATAAAGCTGAATGCATTGTCCGTAAATTCTCTCCAAATTTTACTCTTGACTCATCTGGAATATCCCTGCCTAGATTCCCTCCAAGAATTGAGACTCTGTCGAGTAGCATTCATATAACCCCTTTTTTGGTTTCTGCTATCATCTCTAAACTAGATCCCCACAAAGCATGTGGACCCGATTGTATCCCTGTAATAACCATTATGAAGTACGTTTCCGAACTGGCTCCTGTTCTCTCTAAACTGTATCATAAATGCCTCACAGCCTCCTGCTTTCCTGTCTGCTGGAAGTTATCATCTATTGTTCCAGCTTTTAAGAACTCTGGTGAACAGTCAGACCCTGCCAACTAACCCTACCTATTTTTGGGAAACGATTAGAGGACCTAATCAATGGTGAATTGGCTCATCATCTCTCACCGCAGGGTTTCTTCTCAGACAAGCAATATGGCTTTCGTTTCTCCAGGTCAAATGCTGATGTAATGACGATATTTGCGGAAAGATTTTATCATGCTTTAGATAAAAACGTGCTGTTGCATTGGACATCTCGAAAGCATTTGACAGGGTCTGGCATTCAGATATTCTCCACAAGTAGAAAAGTTAAGGTGTGTACAGACACATTTTTGAGCTGATAAGTTTTTTTCCAATCAAATCGTGAAATCAGAGTTATCATGAACGGCCACACGTTTGAATCCTTTCGTACTAATGCAGGACCCCTCCCGCCATTTATTAATTAATGACCTTCTCGATGGCATCAGCTCTCAGCTTCTTATATACGCTAATGACAGAGCCATTTACACCTGTCTCAGTAGTAAGGCTGATCAATCTGACAATGTCAAAATGGCAGCCGATCTCCAAAACGACCTCAAGTCTGTTGTTAAATGGAACAAAGATGGCTTCTTAATTTTAACGCCTCCAACACTTTTCTTTGTTTCTAACGAAGTTTTTCTGTTTCTCAATACTCTGCTTAGCTTTTGGAAGGCACCTTTCGCTATACCAATGCACCTACGTATTTTAATATCGCTCTTTAATCCTTTGTTAAAACACTTCTCAGATATTTAAATTTTTTGTACTTGTTTCATTTTGGTATCTCCGATTTATAATTTGCATTCTGGGCTCATCCCTTTTGCTAACAATCATGCATTTTGTCTTCCCGCAGTTGATCATAAATCCTTTCTTTACTTTCTGTAAGAGTTTTAGTAGCTTTCTTTCCATATTTGCTATCAACACTGTCATTTGCATATCTTATGTTGTTAAGGTTGTGGCTGCCAATAATGAATCCCGGCAGGACTTCTAATTCTGTCAGAATTGCCTTGCTCTATACGTTGAATATGTCTGCTTTCCTACATCTACTTTCTACTTCTGTATATCTGCTCAGATCATTTTCTATCCATATGCAGGCAGGAAGTTTCTTTAACTCATTAAACTTCTTTTCTTTTCTTTTTTCCTGCATAAAATCTGTGCGTATGTGTACGCATAACCCTTCTCTATTTTTAATCTTCATTCGCATTGTTTTCATATATATGAGGAGGTGCTGAAAAGCTCTCTGTCTTTGATTATTCCCAAAATCAGTAATCCAATATTTTGTCATTGAAATACTGATTTTGAGAAGTGGGTTGCAATGAAAACATTTTTTAGCACCCTCATATTCTAAATATGTTTTTTGTCGATTCTACTTGCTCGCGAATCATTCATAGTATTTTTCTGCAAATTCTACTTTCTCACAAGAGTCGAATTACCATTTCACAAGCCAAGCATTTAGAGGACCGAAAAGTAATTAAGAAAGCAAAGTCAGCAATGATTTCCATCTTAATTGAATAAAGATCAAAATTAGCAGCAGCAGCAGCAAGGGGAGATAATCTGTTTTTATTTCTAAAATAAAATGGCAGAAAATCTAATGTGAACATTTTGTAGAATTATTAAGTTGGTCAAAAACTTTATTCTGTATTTGCTAGACGGCATGATGAGCATTTAGTTTTAACTGACCTCATCCAAAAAGGTCACTTTTATTCTACTGGGATAGCTTTCTTATTAACACACATTGTTTTAAAAAAATTGTCAAAATTTTGTTTATTGATGATGTAAGAAAATAAACAATATTGTTAGCATTTTATGCTTTTTCTATTTTAAGGTAAAAATGCGACTCAAATGCAGAAAAAAAAAGTTGAATAAAGATCAAAATTTAGCAGCAGCAGCAAGGGGAGATAATCTGTTTTTAAAATAAAATGGCAGAAAATCTAATAGTAGCATCTTGGTAGAATCCTTAAGGAATTTTTCACTATGCTAATGCACCTTTAGATTACTATATTCTGTAGGACTTCTTTTAGTTTCCTTTCCATATCTGCTATCAATATTGTGTCATTTGCATATCTTATGTTGTTAAAATTGTGTCTGCCAATAATAAATCCGGACAGGACTTCTAATTCTGTCAGAGTCGTTATGTTCTATAGGTTGAATAAGTCTGGTATCTTACATTACTTTCTATTTCCGTATATCTGATGAGTTCATTTGCTAACCCTGTGCGTATATTATTTTTTTTGTTACGCGATCCATTTACTCAAGCTCACTAAGTTGCTAGTTGTTTTCTTCTGTTTTTCTTGCTTTCAATCTGTCCTGTGACTATCAAATTTTCCAAGCCTTTTTTCCTCATTATTTGCTGTAGAAAATTTCAATTGACTCTTCCTAATGTTAAATATAAGATTCCATTTTGTTTCCATTTTCTTTTAAAAATTTGTAAACGGAGTTCCAATAACTTGTACCGATTTTAAATGTGAATTAAGTTTAACCGTCTGATGATTTTTCCCTTTTCTTTGAGATTTCACAAATAATTACCATGACGTAAATAACATGTTCCAATAGATAAATAAATAAATGTTCACCAATGACACTGATTTATTTACTGCTGCCTTTGATCCGTCTTAATGAAACACCCTTACATATAATCCGTCTTAATGAAACACCCTTTAGTTCCTCAGATGTTCGGTGCATGTAATTCTCAGTATCCATCTGTAGAACCACATTTCTCCTTCATCTGTGAGGGTGATTGTCCAGCATTCACTGCCGTATAGGAGGGTGGATATTACATTACAGTTTAGTACTTTTTTCTTTGTTTCTAACAAAGTTTTTATGTTTCTCAATACTCTGCTTAGCTTTTGGAAGGCGTCTTTCGTTATTCAAATGCGTCTTCCGATTTCAGTGTCGCACTTTACGCCCTCTGTTAAAAAACTTCCCAGATATTTTAATTTAGATTTATATCTTAAATTATTTTAGCACACAAATTACATATATCTCGCAGATATATAGATAATAATTACGTAATTTCATTTGAAAAATTTTTTTTAAACGGTGCAGCTAAGCTAGCATTTACGAGAATGTATTGAAACGACCGACTTCCCAAAATCTTTATCCTGTTGTTTGGCCATCGAACTATTGATTCTGGGAAGGCGTTCGGGCCGATAACTTTTCGGCATTACTTCTGCATAGTACGCTTAAAACCAGTCAATTATGTCTGTAGGTACGCGTTTTCAATGGAAATGTACCGCTTTTAAGTATCTATCTATCTTGGCTTTTGTTTGGTCTCTCTCTCTCTCTCTCTCCCCCCCCTCTCTCTCTCTCTCTCTCTCTCTCTCTCTCTCTCTCAAATCATCACATGCAGTGTAAAGGAATGGCTTTTTGCAAATTGGTTCGCGAATTTAATGAACGACATTAATGGCGTTCATCTTTTGCGTTTTTTTTCTTTCTTGTTTTTTTTTTTTTTGTTATTAGGAAAATGGAATCCATTTAGAGTCTTCCAGTGTGGTTATTGAAGCTTCGTTTGAATTTCTTGCAAGAATCTTTCAATAAAAATCATCCCTTTTTTATTTTAAGTGTAATATTTTCTGTTGTTTATTTACGAAGAGAAGCAAACAATTTGGGCTTGTCAGGTGACTAAGTTGTTCACGATCAGTATGTGAACTCAGATAAAAGTTAGGATTACGAGTTTCTGAATTAAAGGAGGCTTTTCTATTTGAAATGTTGGCGCTACACAATCTTATCTTGTTTGGATCATATCTGGACTTCAGTGTAAATGCATCATTAGAGTAGTTCACTACTTTTTTCCATTGATATAAAATAGGATTAATAATTATTATAATTTGGGAAATTGAAAATATGACCATTTTGTTTTAAAATATGGATTCAAGAAAATACGAACTTTGAGCAAAATGGCTACATTATATGCAAAAAAAAAAATTGTCAGTTTAAAATGACGCCAGGATAATATCGGTCACATTTGCGGGTTATTGTTTTTCGTTGTAACCACCACAGAAAACCTTTTCTGCCTATCATGGCTGACGTTAGACTTCTTAGCCTCAGAATTTCCACTGACATGAAGTGGAGCGATTATATCGAATACATTGTTTCGTTTACTGCAGAGTTTTCAAGCAGAGGCGGAAGAGGATAACAAATGAGACGGAAGAGGATAGCAGGTGAGGCGGAAAAGAAATACAGGTTGGGCGGAAGAGGATAGCAGGTGAGGCGGAAGTGGATAGCAGGTGAGGCGGAAGAGGATAGCAGGTTGGGCGGAAGAGGATAGCAGGTTAGGCGGAAGTGGATAGCAGGTTGGGCGGAAGAGGATAGCAGGTGAGGCGGAAGAGGATAGCAGGTGAGGCGGAAGAGGATAGCAGGTGAGGCGGAAAAGAATAACAGGTTGGGCGGAAGAGGATAGCAGGTGAGGCGGAAGTGGATAGCAGGTGAGGCGGAAGAGGATAGCAGGTGAGGCGGGAGAGGATAGCAAGTAAGGCAGAAAAGAATAACAGGTTGGGCAAGGTGCAAGTGAGGTGCAATCAATTTTTCATTCCGAAAAAATGTTCGGGAACCACAGCTCAGAAGAGTTTCAGACAAAAGTAATATTTTTATTGCTCAAATTATATATATATATATATATATATATATATATATATATATATATATATATATATATATATATATTATGTCATTCACAGACAGTACTGTTTCGCTGTATCACAGCTCCTCAGACTAGACTTCCGAATGCCTCAAGCCCGGATTGAAACACAACTAATTTGGTGTCAGCCAGAGCTACAAACCTACCAATGTTTCAACTAAGCGGATCATCAGTGAAACCTTGGCAGATTTGTCTGGCTCTCTAGGTTTAACTACGTCTGCTCTACTTCGTGTATAGTGCACTTTATTTAGTTATTTTGCGTACTCGTATCGTTTTTTTTTTCTTTGGGTTTTGGACTTGCATGCTAGATGATTATTTTCGGCTAACGTAAATGTTCTTGGTTCTTTTTTTATACCTTTTTCCCTTTGGTATTGGTTTGGCTATTTGCAAATGCTGCACACACACACACACACACACACACACACACACACATATATATATATATATATATATATATATATATGTATATATATATATATATATATATTATTATTATTAGTAGTAGTAGTAGCAATCATATAAGTATAAGAAATTATACTCGTTCGGAAAACCTTCGGTGTCTTGATTTGCAAATAATATTTTTCCGTGTTTCAGAATCAAACAATCAAGAAATACACTGTTAAACAATGTTTGCAATTTATTTAATCAGACACACACACACACAAACACACACAAACACACACATATATATACATATATATATATATATATATATATATATATATATATATATATATATATATATATATATATGTAAACTGCGTCTAGAGATTATATGCAAGTTATGAATTGGTATAAAGAGTTGCGTATTTAAAGTTAAAAGTCCTATTATGATGTTGTTTAGATTCTACTCAATATTATTAACTTAGATATATAGTGATAGAGAAAACTATTGTTTTTGGTTGGAAAAATTTTACTAAGTTAACAAAACAGACTAATTTGCCTGTCAGTAGTTTATTTGCAACTATTTATTTTGATACTTTTACATTATTATACCTTGTAAAACTAATGTAAAAAAATAATATGAAAAGATTTTAGAACAAATTCGTCAATTTCTTAAAGGAAAAACATAAAAAAAAACATTTTATTTTAAAAATAAAAGATATATTAACAAAAGAAATAAGAACCTCCAAAAGGTTATTGCACAAATGCTCCTTTCTTTTCCATAACTCTTAGCAGCGTATTGTCAACATCTGATGTTAGATTTGCAATTTTAGCGGCTGGTAAGTTGTTTGCAGCAACTTTAACTTCTTCCCAGAGGTCACATTTGCCTTCCATTAGAATAAATATCTCTCTTGAGGATGCTCCACAGGTTCTCAATGGGATTCAAGTCACAATTATTTGAAGGCCAGTCCATAAGAGAATCTTCAACAAATCCCTTTTCTTTCAACCAGGATTTAGTAAACTTTGATGCATGACTTGGTGCGTTGTCTTGCATAAAGACCATAGATCTACGCTTGGCTAAAGACTGGTTATCAAGCCATTCAAAGAAATATTGCTCTAGAAAATCACAGTAACTTTTGGAATTCATTTTAACCCCGTCTTTCAGTTTAAATGGACCCACGAGCTCATTACCAATAATCCCAGCACAAATCATGATCCCACCGCCGCCTTCTTGGCATTTAAAAAATTTTCTTGAGTCATGTTGCTTGCAAACCCATCATCGAGCCCATCCATCGGGCCCATCGAGGGTGATCCTTGATTCGTCTGTAAAAATCACTTTACTGGAATCAGTTTTCATGTATTTTTTGGCCCACTGTAATCTTCTTTCCTTATGTTTTTTGTTAAAATGGGTTTCTTTATTTGATTTTTTACATCAGCAAACTTCCTTAATGCTTTACACCTTGTTTCCTTGACACCATAGGAGCTCCAACGGCCTCAAATATGAAGGCACTTGACGCATTTGGGTTACTTATTAATTCTCTTCGGATATGTGATAGATTTCGCTTTGTTCAATTCCTGAATTCAGCCTGAGATTTTTTTTTCCTTGGTTGAATTCCCATTTGACATATTTTCTCGATTGTTCGATGATCCCTTTTCAAATCCTTAGAAATTTGAAGCGAAGACTTTCCTTTGCTAATTTCTTTGATTATATAGTTCTTTTCATTCATTGTTAGTTCTTTTTTACGAGCCATAATACTAAATTCTAGTTCTTGCAAATAATCTCTTGACACTGCAAATTGCTATAATTACTGAAAAAATACTAAATATCAATCTGAAATTGAAAATTGGGACTTAATTGCTTTCATGCTTACTCGCTATACATAATAGTACAAATTATTTCATTGGATAACACATATCTATGAATTTTACATAAAATATTTGACAATACCTCTTTTGCATATAATCTCTAGACGCAGTTTATATATATATATATATATATATATATATATATATATATATATATATATATATATATAACGACGACCTGACGATTGCACTAGCATGAAACAGACTGTCGCCTCTAAGTGCTGACTTCCATGTCCACTTTTATATTTACACACGCTCTATCTCTGATATTGAGCACTTTATCCCATAAATATAGCACACTTTAAGACTATATTTCTTCATATATATATATATATATATATATATATATATATGATAGAAATTGTTAGGACGATTTGATAATTATAATTAAGTAATTCATTGAGTCTGAAAGAAACCTCAACAGAATGCAGAAATCACTGGACGGCCGTTTCGTCCTATATTTGGGACTCATCAGCAGTGCGCATCCACTACCGAGAATTGATACCCTGACAGTTGAGTTATCAAGCAAACGTCTTACTAACTGTTCAACGGGCCTCGGTGACGAAGAGATAGCAAATCAGACTCAATATAGCACCGCTCACTCACAAATCCCGTGGTGGAACTCAACTGAAATTCTCTGTAACCATAGGACTGTGGCCCCAGGAACCACGATACTATCACCAACCCGCTCAAAATGAAACATTAGAAGCCGGATCTAACAATGATACACACATGATAGAAATTGTTAGGAGGATTTGATAATTATAATTAAGTAATTCATTTAGTCTGAAAGAAACCTCAACAGAATGCAGAAAGCACTGGACGGCCGTTTCGTCCTATATTTGGGACTCATCAGCAGTGCGCATCCACTACCGAGAATTGAAACCTTGACAGTTAGGTTGTCAAGCAAACATCATATCAACTGTTCCAACGGGCCTCGGTGACGAAGAGGTAGCAAAATCAGAATCAATATAGCGCCACTCGCTCACATATTCCGTGGTGGAACTCAACTGAAATTCTATGTAACCATAGGACTGTGCCCCCTGGAGCCACAACTACTATCACCAAGCCGCCCAAACTGAAGCATTAGAAGCCGGATCAAGCAATGATATACATATGATCTGTATATCATTGCTTGATTCGGCTTCTCAGGCGTCCAATATTTCAAGGCTTTTTTTTTACTGTGTGGATGTGTGCGTATTATTGTTATCAACTAAAATCTGGCTAATATTATGTACATGGCTATGTTTTTCTAAGAAACCTTGTTTAATAGAACTAAAATCAGAAAAGTGTTATGTAAGTCTACGGGATAGCGTGTTTGTAGTGAAACCAATATATGTTGCGGGTTTATTCTTCGCATCAGAGATACAATCTCTGAACAGGCATATATATATATATATATATATGTATATATGTGTGTGTGTGTGTGTGTGTGTGTGTGTGTGTGTGTGTGACGTCACGAGCTACGACGCTTTTTTCGCTTCCTTGGTTCGTAAATAAGGGTTTGTCATTACTTCCAGCTTATTCAAACAGCAACGGCGGGCCATTATTGTGGTTTCATATGTGTGTTGTTTGATTTATTAAAATTATCATCTTTGATAATGGCTTATGTAAGCTGAAAGCTTAGATTCGATTCAAACATGTGTCAATATGGTGTGTTCCTTTCGTCTTTCAACGATAATGTGATTAAGCTTATCAGACAATACGAAAGGAACTTACTTAAAATAAATAGAAAAAACTTGACTATATTATTTAATGAAACATGCATTAATGAAAAATTGCTGCCCAAACTATACACAATATATATATATATATATATATATATATATATATATATATATATGAAGAGAGAGAGAGAGAGAGAATCTGAAAATCTGGCAGGTTCCTAGTTCCTTCAGCTAGGATTTATCGTTACAGAATTTTCTGCAATACTTATATTCTTACCATCCCTACAGAAGAATACTAAATTAACTTTAAATTAAAAATGTTGAATTAACTTCTAAGTTTCAAAACCACGATTCCTAATTCATATTGTTCGGTCCTTTGTATGACGATAAAGTACGTCCGGCGGCAAACCCTCTGATGGCGAGGTTTTAAGGATCTTAATTCCTGTTGTTCCCAAGTTCACCTAGAACCAGGGTGCTAGCGCGTGTCAGGGTCCCATTCTATAGCAAATAATGAACCCAAAAGTCGAGTCAATACATTATGAAAGTATAAAAATACATTTTTATAAAAACAAATTTATAGTAATTGATTTTAAGAGTAAAAAACAAATTACCGAATTTCCCAAGGAAATTAAATTTCATCACTAAATGTCCCATAAAGAGTGGATATGCCATTAAACAATCCAAACTAAACCTTACTTAATTTATATTGTTAACGAAGTTGCACAAAAAGTTTATTTTTGCAATAAACATAAAATATTTAAGACTGCAAGAAATTATTTTTTTACTTACTTCAATTAAATAAGTTACTGTCATTCCAGATGTAAAACCAAACATTTCTCAGAATATGTTAAACAGACTACGGCAGAGAAACACCACAAACCCAAATCGAAACTAAAAAGAGTCTTTCTCAGTCGGACGAAGATCCTTTAAGATAAAAAAAAAGTTGCACCATGACTAAGACAGTAGTATAGAACGTCATCTGTGTACACCACATTTTTCTCAAATTCAGGAATAGAAAATTCGTTTAGAATAACATTTCATTTATTTAAGTCCAAAAAATGACTTGAATTTTCGCAGCTTTTTAAAACCAACGTGTTTTTCGCTCAACTATTCCTGAAATCTAATTATCACAATTAGTTTAACATACCATATGGAGTGGACAAAAAGAATGTATTTTTCTATCGAGTTTTTTTCTATCGAATTTTTTTCCTGTCTTTTGAATAAGCACTAAAGTTTTGAGGATACAATTTATCACTCCCCCCACCGCCATGACAGATGTTTGATTTCCCGCTGAGATGTTTTCCTAGTTTCACCAGTAGCCAAATGATTTAAATATCACTGAATTTGTAATCGATATTATCAATGATGTAAAAATGATTTTAAAGTGTACGAGAGATTGTAAAGGATTCACTTTCCTCTCAGGTACGCAGTTTTTGCGAATTTAAGCGCAGTACTATATTGGCAGTTATGTCTCATCATTTTACATTTGAAATGGCTAAGATATAATCGTAAGTATTCAACTAACCGTTTATTTTGTCGCATTTGTCACTTGTACCACAGTCTTCCGGCTTCTCACATATCAGTGAAAGTTGATCTTCAAAAGGATAAATGCAATGACAATGGTTATCTCCTGTCTTCTTAATTCCAGTTCTTTTATTGTCCTCTCTCATTAATAGTAGTTTTTTATCATATTCTCTAACACTCAGTAACCCCTTGCATCCTAGTGGCTTTATTGCCTTTGATCTTCAAAAATTTAAATGCAATGTCGATCGTTATCTTCTGTCTTCTTAATTCCAGTTCTTTTATTGTCCTCTCTCATTAATAGTAGTTTTTCTCATATTCTCTAACACTAAGTAACCCCTTGCATCCTAGTGGCTTTATTGCCTTAGATCTTCCAAACTTTAAATGCAATGTCAATCATTATCTTCTGTCTTCTTAATTCCAGTTCTTTTATTGTCCTCTCTCATTAATAGTAGTTTTTCCCATATTCTCTAACACTCAGTAACCCCTTGCATCCTAATGACTTTATTGCCTTTGATCTTCAAATATTAAAATGCAATGTCAATCGTTATCTTCCGTCTTCTTAATTCCAGTTCTTTTATTGTCCTCTCTCCTTAATAGTAGTTTTTCTCATATTCCCTAACAATCAGCAACCCATTGCATCCTGGTGGCTTTATTGCCTTTGATCTTCAAAAATGTAATGCAATGTCAATCGTTATATTCTGTCTTCTTTATTCCTGTTCGTTTATTGTCCTCTCTCATTATTAATAGAGTTTCTAATATTCTTTAATACTCAGTAACCTCTTGCGTTTATTTTTTAATCAATTCACGCAATTGTAAGTTGATAATACCACTAAGACGTAAGGGTTTTCTGGTAGTGAAAGAGAGTGTGATACTGTAGAAGTAACTGGAAACCTAATCCTAAAGAAGAAACAAGAAATAAACCTCTACTTCTGTTCAAAAGACAGGAGTGGAGTTTGAACCAGGCGATAATCGAACCTGTCTACTCCTACTGAGGAATAATAAATAATAAGTAATATATCAGATATTAAGCAGAGTTGGATAAAGTTGCAGTAAACTTTATGGATCTGAAGCAGACTTTAGAAGGAAATCGGAAACCCAGCCCTAAAGAGGAAACAAAGAATAAATCCGGGGAGGAGTGTGAACCTCACGATAGGCAAACCTATCGACTACGTTAGGGGTATAGAGCTGAATCAGAGATGGGTGTGAACCGGATGACAGGGGGTGTTAGTGGCTTTATCGCCTTACTTGCGGCGAAATTATTAATAAAAACAGTAAGCAATTTTATATAAAGAAGTTGAGTATCGACAGTTTCTTTTATCCTCATTGGGTTCCTGCAACCAAATCACGCGGATACGGAGAGACAACAGTAGTTTCATTCGTCAGCCAAATAGAGCCGTATTTTTTTTCTTTACTCAGATGACGCGCTTACATCTTCGAAATTTAATGCACAAAATTGAATATTAGGAAAGCAGGTAGCATATTAGGCGGGGAAAAATTTTTTTCTACCATCTTTGCTTAATAATTTCGATAATGGCGAATCATTTTAATGACATACTAGAGAAAACGAATTCTGTGTTTTTTTTATGTGAGCTGCTGCCTTTTTTGTTGCTTTTTGCACTTTTGAAATATAGTCAGGATGATTACTCACATTCGAAAAACAGCATTTTATCAAGTAAGAATTTGTTTGGAGGTTTTACATTGTTACAGGTGCAGATGCTTATCGCGAGCCATTTGTACCGAAGGTGTTCAATCCCCATCAGGTAATGTGAACCTTTCGGGTCCTTGTGTTGTCGAATCTACGTCAAAATGGGCGTTTTTCAAAGTGCTATAGTGAGAGTTCAATCCGCGGGTCGGGTAGAGTAGAATAAAAGTCATATATTCTGGCTAAGTGTCGAACAAAGGAGACAAAAGGAAATTAAGCCTAGAAAGTGGAATAGAACAATCCACCCCCATGAATTGAATAAAGTGTTGAATTCTAAATTCCTAGAAGGTACCTAATACGAAGAAAAACAAGAAAAAACGAAGAGTATTAAGAGGGGAGGAATGAAGTCAAGAAGAAAGAAAGAAAGAAAGAAGGGAAGGAAGGGAGAAAAACAGGAAGGAAGGAAGGAAGGAAGGAAGAGAGGCAAGAAAGAATGAAATAATGAAGAGTAAAAGAGAGAAGAAAGAAGGAAGGATGAAAGGCAAAAAGGAAGGAAGACAGAGAGGCAAGAGAGCAGTAAGGTAAGAAAGAAGAGAGGAAATAAGGAAGAAAGGAAATAAAAGAGGCAAGAGGGACGCAAGCAAGGATAGGCAACATAGGAAGGAAGAGAGTCAAGAGGGAAGGAAGGACAAGAGGTAAGAGGGAAGGAAAATAAGGAAAAAGAGGCAAGATTGAAGGAAGGAAGAAGAGAGCCAAGGAAGGAAGGAAGGAAGGAAGGAAACAATAGAATCAAGAAGGGTGGAATGA
The DNA here is from genome assembly GCA_964036315.1 of Acanthosepion esculentum. Taxonomy (NCBI): domain Eukaryota; kingdom Metazoa; phylum Mollusca; class Cephalopoda; order Sepiida; family Sepiidae; genus Acanthosepion; species Acanthosepion esculentum. The sequence continues at coordinate 66,392,638 of OZ038509.1, read as the reverse complement.
ATGAATGAAGGAAGGGAGGGAGGGAGGGAGGAAGGCAAGGCAAGAAGAAGGAATGAATGAAGAAAAAAGAAAGAGTGTTACGAGGGGAAGATGGAAGGCAAGAAGAAAGACAGAAAGAAAGAAAAAGGGAAGGAAGGGAGAAAACAGGAAGGAAGGAATTTCGTCTGGAGCCATCTCCATGACAATATCCTGGTGCCAAAAATCTGCTTTCCCCTAGTATGTTAAGCATTTCTTAGTTTGAATTTCTAAATCTTTAAAAGTTGCAAGAATTACTTAACAATAAAAAAATGAAAGAAACCAATCGGGACGCGTAGAATATCGAAAAGCATCGACTGAGGATGAGACGATTACTACGTAAAGGGCGAAACAGGTTCTTTTGCCACTGACCCTAATGACTGAAGTTGACTCCGGACGGTATTGAAAGCTTGGGAAAAATTAATTAAATTCCGGAAAATGTACTTCTGGTACTTTTACTATAAAATATATTTTTATACTTTCATAATGTTTGACACCAGTTTGCGGTAAACTATTTGCCCACAGTTGGGGCCCTAACAGGTTCTAACAGCCGTGTCAAGCGGGGCCTGCGAACAACAGCAATTAAGAGGTGATCCCCTGCTCCTCAAAACACTCCCGATCGGTGGCCTTGCTGCCGGATGTATTTTACCGTCATACCTAGACCGGTATATATATATATATATATATATATATATATATATATATATATATATATATATATATATATATATATATATATATATATATATATGGTGCGATAGATAAATTGCCGCAATTTTATATTTTTAAATTCGTGCATGAGATTTATTTGTTTTTAATTTTGTCGACTGCACAGGAGATTAGAGTCAGTTAGCCACACCCATTAACACAACCACCACATATTTTATATAAATATAAAAGGGAAAATTTAAGCCAACACCAGAGGCGACAGTCTGTTTTATGGTAAACGCAATCGTCAGACCATGTGCGTTGTGTTTTTGTTTGATTTTATATATACATATATTATATATATAATATATATATATATATAAATATATATATATATATAAATATATATATATATATATCATATATATATATATATATATAATATATATATAATATATTATATATATATATATATATATATATATATATATATAATATTAGTGGTAAATATACACATACATATGCAATCATATATCTGAAATATATAAATATATATACATACATCTGTTACCCCTTCCTATTGCTTTCATTTACTCTAGCATTCGGCCCACATTCTCATACATACACTCTCACTAAATTTTATTTTTTATTCCCAGAGTTCTTTTTCTTATATATATATATATATATATATATATATATATATATATATATATATATATATATATATATATATATATGAAAAGAAGAGGTTATAGTGGTTCCAACGAGAGAAAAGTGTGTATATTAAAAAGAAGAGAGGTACCACAAACGTTTTTGGTTGTAAAAAAATATTATGCTTTATTTTCCATAATTTTACTACACGTGTTTCTGGTCTCGCGACCGTCTTCAGGTAAAGGGTGGAGATTTCCACATATTATCAAAAATAATATTTCGCAGATATCTCTCTCGAGTGAGACCCCCCATAGAGGAGAACAGGACTAAAGACTGTGTGTACGCTATCCCGTGCAGCTGCGGAAAGGAATATAAAGGAGAAACAGGCCGCCCCCTCAAGGTAAGTCTTCAAGAACACCAGAAAGCTGTAACGCGAGGGGAAGTAGAAAAATCAGGCGTGGCTGACCACATATGGAGAGAGAAGGGATATCACCGACCCCTGTGGGATCAGGTTGAGATCATAGACAGGAAACACCATTGGAAAATTCGTAAACTTAAGGAATCAGCACATATGCTAGGCCACAAAAATCTCCTGAGTCGGCCAAGCATAGAAATAAATACAATATGGGAGCCAGTAATAAGGAGTGCCAGAGAACAGCAATGATAACAAAATGTTGCAATATGAGATCTGGTAAAAACATACAATGATAACAGCAAAAATTGCAATATGAGTACTGGTAAAAAATGGTTGCTGAAAAATTAGATTTATAATACTCAGAAATTCATACCCAAATGTCCTCAAGGACACATGGCACAGTGGATAAAGGCGTTGGTTAGATCCAGTGACAGACCCAAAGAGTGTGAGTTCAATACTCGGTTCAGGCAGTGGAGAACTTTCAGAGGGAAAATTACCAGGAGATAACTGATAACTGACATCCATCAAACATGGCTCGTGGGACTAGAACAGTCTACCCCAGTGATCGAAATAAAGGGTTCGGTTCGAAATTCCAACCACCTGAAGAAGGCCGGAGCGTACAACGGCCGAAACGTTGTGACAAATATGGCGACAAAGATGAGGACAATAGTCCGACTAATGTAAATCCTGTAATTAATTTTTTCTTTATGTTTTTCAATGTTAAATATTATCGATACGAGACATTCTCTATTTTTGTGTTAGTAATCCGAATGTCTTTCTTGAAATGGCAGTGAAGAGTTCGCGAAGGGTCATAAAACAATTAAGGTTGGTTTGAGAAGTGATGAAGTAGTTGTCTTTTAATGTTTTTTGTATATATCTATATCTATATCTATATCTATATATATATATATATATATATATATATATATATATATATATATATATATATATATATATATATATATTATATATGGGTCAGTAATGCATGGTGGGTATTCTATTGCATTGTGGGTAGTCTATTTGCTTATTCTAACGGTTGGTGGGCGTGGTTTGTGAATTTGTTTCTTATTTATTTGGTTTATTTACTTCTTTATTTGTTTGGATTCATTTATTTTACTTGTTTTTTATTTTATTTATTTATTTATTTTCATTTCTTCTCGTTCGTTTTCAGGTTTCGAATTTTAAGTTGCATAGTAAAAATTGGTTTTCGTGTTTCCATTTATACAATAATACATCTAAACCTGTACAGAAAGAAAAAGTAAGTAAATTCATTTAGATATATATTTAAAAAATGAGGATATATGGCAGTGGTTCCCAACGACTGTGCCGCGGCACATTAGTGTGCCGCGGAATGATTACTGGTGTGCCGCGAAGAGATAATACCTAGAAGCCATTTAATTTCATTTTGTTTAATAAAGACATTCAATTTCTTAATCATGATGACACCGCTCAATTCAAAATCGCCGAATTTCTGGAATCTAAACGTCATACTAATTGGTAAGCGTTATTATGGTTTATATTAGTCATGGGACGATTAATCGGAATATCAGGAGATTTCAAAGTATTGGGAATCGGCATCGGAGCTGAATAATTCAGACCCGATTTCGATACCAAAACGATTCCTAAATACACAGGTTGTAAGACAAAAAGTTGCAACACAGAACTGTACTATGTGAGGTTTTACGTAATGCTCCTAACTCCCAAACATTTTTTTACCTTTTCCTAGCAATTTTGAATCTTTTCAATTTCAGGCTAATCTAACTTTATGCACAACTGTCCAACTGACATTCACCATTATTATTTTATACCCGATATTGAATACAGGATATGTTGATTTATGTGAATAAAAATTCTTCTTATATAATATTCTTTGTTTCTTATTATTTTATTGCAAAAAGGCTTTATGAGTGGAAAATATTTGTGCCGCGAAAATTTAAAGAACTCAGTAGTGTGCCGCCATGTAAAAAAGGTTTGGACCCACTGATATATGGCTTGAATTGGAATCAGTCTGTTTCAACATTTGTTTAAAGGTATTTGTTTTTTCAACAACAAGAGATGGTACAACAGCACGATGAAGATGCCCAAATGCAAAGTTAGATAATGTTGGAAATTCCTCATTCCAAAATTGATCAATTATCAAAAATAAGCAGATAAAAGTTTGACGTTTCGCTGTGTAATGGTTAACGAGTTATTGTAACATACTACTAATCAAGTTTGGTGGGTTCAGTATTCAGAGAGTTATCTACTATTCTAGATTTTAGTAAAGCTAAACTAAAATTAGAAGATATCAACGGTTTATATTGCTCATTCTCTGTTAGTATTTTTAATTCCGCTCTTTATACAGATATTTATATGCTTTGTTCTTGAATGAACGCTGAAAAACGAGGACCAATAATCGGTTATCATTTTTTTAATAATCTTTGATTTCACACTTTAATTTTTTTTTGCCGATTCTTACCTTTCATAAGCTTTGCTATAATATATTGTGTACCCATCACCTACATTATTTTAGATGAGAATAATTGTTGATATAAATTAAAAGTATACTAAAAAATTCCTCATCCCCAACGTTTTAAGAAGCCCCTAATGTAACCAAATGTTTGTTGTGTTTTTATAAGCTTTTCGTCCAAAGCAAGGCGATAATCCTGCTAGAACGCAAGCGGTTACAAAGAGTGAAAGTGAAAGAGAATGAGAAGGTTAAGAATGAGGAGGATTAAGGAAAGGACAAAAAGGAACAGGGGTCAAGAAGACAGAAGATGGCGATTGACATTGCATTTGAAGTTTTGAAGATTGTAGTTATGAGGAAAGCAAGAAATCGGGAGAGAGTTCCACAGGTGAGGAGTAGAGAAAATAAACTATTGCAATAGAAGTGGTGGTTGCATTTAGCTATTTCAACAGTAAAATGATGGGACCTAAATGCCAATCTAGTATCACATTTAAATTCAGGTAGTCAGGGCACCAGGTGGAAAAAGATTATCAGAACAGTTGCCATGAAAATATTTGTAGAAAACACAAAGGGAATCCACATCCCATCGATGAGAATGTGACTGATGTCGAGATGCCTGGTCATGACATGATTATATATATTTTGAGACATTTTTTTAGGAGGGGGTTGCTAATGTGAATGGTTCTTTTTCTGCCGACAAATATATCAAGCATTCCGGACTAAGGAAAATCTTATCTTTCTGTTGATAAGAAGTAATAAAATGAATAAATAAAAATATAATTTATCCACGAAGATCTGTGCAGTGAAATGAGTTTAACGATTAAATAACAGGAGACTCCATTTCAAAACATTTTATTCAATTTAATACATCGACAGTTACTCTCAGGCTTTCTCTGTGTTATAGCGATTTTCCAAGCGTAACTGAGATGTGGCACAAGGCCGAAAGTATGGGGCACCCAGTGACTGAGATGTGGCACAAGGCCGAAAGTATGGAGCACTCAGTGAGGGTCGAACTCACTACTCAGTCGTAAGTAATCTAGCGAGACAAGCTTGCTAACCATTACACCGCCTTAGGGCGCCCAAAATAGAGATTTACTTGACCCCACCATTGAGTCAGGTTATGACACAGGGTGAGTTTTTAACTGCTCCAAGCTGGTCTAAGCTAGTCATAGCTGGTCCAAGCTTGTAAAGTTATTTTCCAAGCGTAGCTCAGATGTGGCAAAAGGTCGAAAGTAGGTGGTACCCAGTGAGGATCGAACTCACTACTCAGTCGTAAATGATCTAGTAAGACAAGCTTCCTAACCATTACACCACGTCGATGTGCCCTTTCTCTGTGTTATATACCGTACCTATGAACACTAATGTGTATGTCCCAATCCTTATAAACACGTTGGACAGTATTGTACGTGGGAGTAATATAGTAAGTAGTTCACTACTAGAAGTTGTTTACCTACTTCACGCCGCTGGCGAGTATTGTATTTTTTTATGTTATATAGATTACCATTTCATTTCCAATCTCCGTTTTGATTATTCCTCTTCAGTAACCTTTTCTGGGTTGCAAGACTCTGGTATGAGACCCCCATTGCCGCTACAGGTATGACACGTGGACACTACATTCTCTGTCTATGATGTGTGAGAAACTACTTGGAATTGCCAGGAGCGGTTGGTTATACATCGGTCTTTCCAACATTCACGTTCTCACGCATGCAATCGCGAATGTAGTTGCAAGGTTACATACTCGTATGTTCGGCGGCCTGCAGTAACTTCCAATTGTACACCTTGACGGTTTGATGTGAAATTTGAATACACTGTGTCGTACCAGAAAATTTTACTTGTCAGAATCCATCTTACACATTTATAAATCTACCATTCATCTGTGCATCGAATATTGCTGCCATATACGGTCTGAGGCTTATATTATATACTTCCTCCGTTCCGAAATAGTTGTAGCAAAAAAATGTTCATATTGTTCCAAAATAATTGTTTTAGTAGATAAAAAAACACCAAAAAGAACAAAAAATATCATTTATTCCCATACTCAACAGTAAATGAGTAATATTAGTGAATTGTCATATAAATAAGTGTGAAATATATCGAAACTGATATACATAAACAGTTAAATTAATAACGAAAATAACTGGGGAAGGTTTACTTTAACAAAAGCAGTTTTTGTTGCAACTCGTCAGAAATAGAAATGGATACTTCAAGTTTTCCTTCTCTTTCAAGCTTCTCTTTAGACATGTGCCGGAGTTTATAGTTGTTATCGCCGTCAACTAAAATAACTCGTTCCATTGCTAACTGCAAACTTAGAAAAGTATTGTTAAGCTTCGACTTCTGAAGTTTATTGAAGCTTTCTTCCACTGCTTCAATGAGCTGGTCAAAATTATTTGGAGCTTGCTGGTGCTGAATTGATTGAATTGCATTAGAATAACCCAGATCAAGGACATTGAGATCAGGACTATTTGGAGGCTGGCAAACTAATTCAATTTGCAAACCCAGACGTTCTGCAGCTACGTTTAATTCACCTGCAACCTGTTTTATTGCACCACGATTCAGGACACGATCTGTGGATCTTTCAAGCAATGCTTGCAACACAGCACCACGTTCATTATTTGTCAATACGTGCTTCTTGCAATTTCGTTTAGCATTTCTGCCAATTGGCTTCTCTTCTCCCATCATAATCTCTTGCCAGTGGGTGGTCTGAAAAAAAAATACAAAGTGGTGAAAAAGTGATATGATTTGCGCTTCAAATTATTCTACCTGAATAAGCTAATATAAATAATTGAGGAACATCAATGCTACCTTATTAATGTAAACGGCAAACAATTCGACTAAGAATTAGTATATTCCATATGAGATTTCCGGCTATGGAACAACTATTTCGGAACAGCGGGAGTATTTCGAGATTCTAGATAAAAATCAGAGAATAGTTTGTAATGTAATCGATCCTGAACTAGCATCTTAATTTTTGTCACTTTCTCGACGATGTCACCAGGCTACCCTTCCTCTTTTATACAAATATTCTCATTGCAATTCTACTGATAAGCTTTCCTTCTTGATGCATTGCACGATTTTAAGGGCGCTACTAGATTGGCACGTAGGTCTCACTGTTTTATTGTTGAACTATCTAAATCAAACTACCATTTCTATTCTAATACTTTCTTTTGTCGCCCGTGGAACACATTTCCAATTTATTACTTGACTGCTACATACACTTGTTGGGGACGAGTAGAATGTATTAAGTTTCTTTAACTAGAGTGTTGGAAATTATCAGAAGGATTTGGTTGTTAGGCTGGTGTGTTCTTGACATTCATCCTCAACAATAAAAATATTTAAAATATGAAACACAACAAGGCAATAATTCAATTCAAATAATACGCACATTTATATACAATTAAACAATATTTACAATGATGTTTTTGTGTTATCAAAAGTTGGTGTGTTTAATGTTGTTTGTATTATAATATCCAGATTGTTCTAGTGTTTCAATATATTCGTGTAATATTACAAAGTTATGTTAGATTGAGTTTTCGGTAAATTAATTGTTCATTTAAGGTTCAACATGAATGTGTATGCAATTATTTACGTACTGTTTTTTGGTTAAGTCAACTGAAGTTGCGTACCCTTAACTGTAGTTAAGGTTTTAGTTCGATCGTAATTTTTTTACTTAAATAGTAGTGAATATTTTCTTGTTCACTTTACGTAAGCAAAGTTTGTTTAAAGTTCGAAAATCTTTCTTGGTCACAGAGGATTATTCGGGCCAGTTGTCGTTGAGTCAGTGATGTTCTTTTTGCGCGGGAAAGTTATTGTTTCGAGTAGCGTAGTTTTGTCTGGCATCTCTCTGTGTTCGATCCGCTGACTGAGTTGGTCAGTCAAAATTCTTCCTTTTATAAGTCCTCGGGTATCAAAATCGGCTCAGAGAATTTTGGCGCAATTTACTTCTTTTCACGTGAGCTTTCGAATTTTCGAGCTGTATGCCAATAGAATTCTCTGATCGGAAATATGAAGTTTTCATTGGAAAAGCTTAATTTTACCTGGGTGTAAAGAATAGATTGTTCCCACTGCAGGGGTGTTAAAATAACATGGACGATTCCACACACTCTTCAAAAATCTAAATTCAACACCAATTCTTTTATTGTCCTTTCTCCTTACGTCTCACTAAATTTCTTCACATTCTCTTCCACTCCCAATAACTCCTTGCGTCCTAATGGCATTACCGCCCGGCTTGGGATTAAATTATTTTCTTTAAAAAATCGGACATCTGTCGAAATCTGAGGCGCTGGGAAAAGATATCTCCAGAGAACTTTTCTGATAAATATTTAAAGAGATAAGATTAATGGGAGCGTCAAGTCGATTTATGCGAGCAATGGGAAAGTCGACATAGTTGCAAATGAGAGGACTGTGTCTACAAGAGGTTGAAGCAAGATAATGACTTATCAACGAAACTTACAATCGATGAATTGTCAATTATTCTTAACAAACGAAGAAAAAGTAAAGAAGGAATAGTAAAGAAAACTCGTGGAAGGATGGGGAGTCTTGGAAAGAGGTAGAAACTGCACAGTGGGGAAAGAAAGAAAGAAAGAAAGAAAGTAAGAAAGAAAGAAAGAAAGTAAGAAAGAATTTTTCAAAAGAGCTAGAGTAAAAGAATATAAGTATTGCAGTAAAAGACAAAAACCTGAACAGAAATAGACAAGAGGCATTCAAGGTAGAATTTGTTCTATCACGTTCGTTTGAAGGAAATGGAAGTTTTCGGAATGGTGAATTAAAAGAATAATACAAAATAAAACGATATATATATATATATATATATATATATATATATATATATGTATATTATGAAATGGACAAAATCAGACAATTATTTAAAGCCTTTTTTGTTTAACATTCTTTTTATAGATACAAGTATTTAAGCAGTAAATTTATTTATAAGCAGTAAATTCGAGTTTGCCAACCGAACGATCCTCAGAGGCCGAATCGATTATGGCACATCAATCTATATGACGGTTCAGTATAGGATACAGGTTGTCGGAGGACGAAAATTTTCTATGAAAATTTTTCGGACATTCAGGCCGGTAAATGTTATTTAATACTGTTTATTATAAAACAGAGCATTTACTTAAATTCTTGTATCTATAAAAAGAATGTTAAACATAAAAATGTGTTTAAATATATATACAGGTTCGAATCTCACCATGATGAATTTGTCAGGAAGGAGACTTCCTGATGTTATCGAAATAGAGGGATCGATCCCAGCGTGCGGCACCTTTGGAAAGTGTGTGATAACAATACCACGGGTTGGTCCAAGGCTTGCGAGTAAAACTGGGTAGACGGATGCTTTGGGGGCCGCCGATAGCTGTGCTAGCACGATGTCACAAGTCATCGTGACCGAGGGCTGGACCGTACTGGCCTTGTTCCAATTATTGATCACGCTAGATAACACGCTCTTTCCCAGATACTGTAACTAAGGTCTGCTCAGCACAGTTGCAGTATAAACCACAGGTAGGCTCTGTGGGTGTTGAATGAATACAAATGCGCCTGAGCGAGCGTCTGCAAAAGGGATTGGCTAGCCGCTCTAGTTGACGGGTATCCTCGAATACGTGTGCCCAGCTATATGTATATATGTGTGTGTAAAATGTGTATATATATATATATATATATATATGCAATTTTATACATATATTATTTATATATTATATATGCGCGGTACTTATTGGAAAGCGCTCAATATCAGTGTTAGAGGTAACATATTTACTTGGATTGATGTGAGTTTGTGACCTTGGGTTTCACGCGATTTGCGATCGTCAAGCAAACTGATTAATTTTTAAATTTTGGATTTATATATGGTTCCGTATATCGGTGTTTTTATGAAAGTAGGAGGTAACATTGTTGTTGGAACGCCACTCAATACTTACGCAAACATACATACACGCACGTAGACTCATTGACGTACGCAGACACACACACACAAACACAATATGATTTCTGCTTTTGGATCGTAGAGCACTAATTATTATTTACTCAATTCCTTCCAACGCCTTCTGACTCTTATCAGTTCAGTTCCATATTATGCCTTTTTTAAGAAAATTGTTCTGTGAAGCTCTCAAATTCTGTATATTAGTTATATGGATAATTCATAATAGTTTGCTAGTCCTAGAAATGTTTGTAATCTAGTAATGTTTGTTGGAGATGGCATATTCTTCATTGCACTTGCCTTTTGTGGATGTTTGACGAACATTTTTGTCAATCAATTGTCCTAGGTACCTGATCTTAGGCAAAAGCAATTTGAACTTTTACTTTCTGAGCTTGAACCTGTATTCCGGTATGTTGTTCCTTAGGTACACGTTTAATTAATATATCATCCAGATAAGCAACTGCAAAGTCACAATCTGTAAGGATAGTATCCATAGCTTGTTGGAGCCAATTTTATCCCAAAAGGAAGTCGGTTGAATTTATATAGACAATTGTGTATATTTATAATTAGAGTTAACTCTGAGCATTCTTCTTCAACCTGTATTTGCAAATACACTTCAGAAAGGTCCAGCATTAATTTTCTTTTTTTTTCACCGTTAAATTTGCAAAGTTTTTCTCTGGGCTTGGTCATTGGTAGTTATAGGATTTTAAACATTTGTTTAACCCAATCAAACAATCAGCACAAACACGAATTTGATTATTTTTTCTTTGCAAACATTGCTGGTACTGCTCATTTTGAATGGTTAATATTTTCAATGACACTTACTTTTAAAATCTAATTCATTGTTGACTTTGATCAAATGCTGCGAATGGTAAACTGCGTTTCAGTTTAAACACTGGCGTTGAAACTTTTTTCACTTGAAATTTTCGCTTTGCCTTTGGGACACCGCCCCAACACATCCGACAGAATATCCAGAAACATGTTTTCAGTTCTTCCTTTAAATTTTTACGCTGTTTTTTTTTTAACTATTTAGCAGACCCACTTATAGTTTTGCAATAAATATTTATAGGTAAAGCCCACCACTTAAATAATTTCATCCAGTCAGTACCGAATAAGTTTGTAGTATTTTTAAGACATAAGTCTTAGTTTTTACACACTCGTTACAAAATGAAACGTTACAAATCATTTCACCAATAAAAATAATTTCTTGGCAGTCATGCCAGGTTTTCCGTTTGCTTTTCTCATGGCTTCATTGATTATTGTGATAACAATAGCAGTGTCTAGTTGCATGTTTACGTCCATATTAATTTGCACATACACAAATTTTCCTTTTTTTTTGTAGTTATTTTTCTGTGTATCTGGGGGGGGGGTTGTTTTTGGTTTTGCGGCGATCTCTGGTAAATTTAATTCACTCCGCTTCTCTTGTCGGCGTCGTGAAATGTTCTTTGCGTTCAGAGACGAAAAGCATCAACAAATAGAACTTTTAACTTAACTATTATTTTATTGACCACTTCAACTGGTACATTTTAAGTGGGGGTTACTGTCAAGTAGGGGTTACTGTCAAGTAGGGGGGCTACTACACCCCTATTTAGGAACCACTTCCAAACACGAGAATCTCACATGTCCATTTCCTTTGACGTGTAACTCTCGAAATACCCTTCCGCACTGGAACGAGGGGGTTGCAGAAACTTAATCTGACACGTCTAGTTCGCCGTTAACCCTTGAACGAAAATTAACCTTTTAAATATCTTTGTCTTCTTTTTTCGTCAGATTCCTACACTCCCAACAAGTACTGAATAAACGACTTTTCTCTCTAAAAATCTTAGTCAAAATATTTACTGT